>JAKSZT010054498.1:6437930-6680526 GCA_026826555.1 Tolypeutes matacus | reverse complement strand
ATCATTTTGCAAATGTTTGTATGTATTGTGAGAATTTTGATTTTTACCCATAATTAAAAAAAAAAAAAGAAAAAAAAAGCATATGACAACATGGATGAACCTGGAGGACATTATGTTGAGTGAAGCAAGCCAGACACAATAGGACAAATACTGTATGAATGCGTTACTATGAACCAAATATATTGTGTAATATATTGTTTGATTCAAAAAAAAATTTTATATGTATCCATTAGATTTAATTGATAAATGTATATATTTATTCATCTGTATTTACTTTTTAGCTTTTAATTGTTTATATTTTCAATTATTATATGTACAAAATAAAGTTTAAAAAAAGATTAAATGAATAACATATTTGAGAAAGGAAAAAAATATATATATATATTTATGACAGAAGTTGTAAACTTACAAAACAATCATGCACTTGTGCAGAATTCCCAAACAACACCCCTCTATCAACGCACCACACCGTGGTGGAACATTTATTACAGATTATGAGGTAATATCATCCAGTTTTAACCAGTTCCACAGCATACATTTGGCACACATTTTCCATACTCCCCCATTAACAACACAGTACATCTTTGGCATACATGCAAGAATGTTACATTATTACTGTTAACTACAGTCCATAGGTCACTGCAGTTGTATTTTTCCCATGCTTCTCCACATTCCCACCACCCTGCAATAGTGATGTACATCTGCTCTAGCTCACAAAGGGCACTCTTGCATCTGTACCATCAACCACTATTCTCATCCACCTCTGGGTTTACTGTGCTATTCCATCCGTAGATTATTCTCTAGCTTTCTGTCGATTGGTATTTACATCCCTAGACTACCATTTTCAGCCACATCTCCATTTTTAAACCAGCTGTTACTCACTATATAATGTGTTACCATCAACTCTGTATATTTCCACACTTTTACAGTAAAGGTAATTAAAACTTCTACATACATTAAATATCAGTAGTCCATCTCAGTCCTCCTTTTATCTCCCTTAAGAATCTACCACTTACCACCAGGTCTTGAAGATATTCCCCTACAATTTCTTCTAGAAGCTTTATGGTAATTGCTTTTATATTTAAGTTTTTGATTCATTTTGAGTTAATTTTTGTATAGGGTGTGAGATAGGGGTCCTCTTTCCTTCTTTTGCTGTGGATATCAAATTTTCTGAGCACCATCTGTTGAATGGACTGTTCTGCCCAAGCTGGGTGTGTTTGACAGGATAGTCAAAAATCACTTGATCATAGATGTTAGAGTCAGTGTTTTAACCATCAATTCGGTTCCATTGGTCTATGTGTCTGTCTTTATGTCAGTACCATGCTGTTTTTCCCACTGTAGCTAGGTAATACGACTTAAAGTACAGATATGAGAGTCTTCCAACTTTGCTTTTCCTTTTTAAGATGTTTCTGGCTATTTAGGACCCCTTACCCTTCCAAATAAATTTGATAATCATGTTTTCCACTTATTTAAAAAATGCTGTTGGAATTTTTATCGGGATTGCATTGAATCTGTATACAATTTAAGTAGAATTGACATCTTAATGATATTTAGTCTTTCAATCCATGAGCATGGAATGCTCTTCCAATTATTTAGGTATTTTTAAATTTCTTTTAACAATAGTTGTAGTTTTCTGAATACAAGTGCTTTACATCAGGGGTTAAGTTTACTCCTGAATATTTGGGTTTTATTGTCATATTTTATTTTCACCACTCTTTTGATACATTTAGTTACTTTTATTGACATAATCTTCATTTCTAGACTCTCTTCCAGGCCTCTCTCTCCAGTCTTTTCTTTTCAGGCCAGATATAAGATTCTTGGCTGGAAGTTTTTCTCTTGCAGTATCTTAAATATATAATACCACTGTCTTCTTCTTTCCATGGTTTCTGGTGAGAAATCAGCACTTAATCTTATTGGGTATCTCTTATACGTTATGCATTGCTTTTCTCTTGCTGCTCTCAGCATTCTCTCTTTGTCTTTGGCATTTGACATTCTGATTAGTATGTGTCTTGGAGTTGGTCTATGCAGATTTTTTCAGATGAGAGTATGTCATGCTTCTTGGACATGGATATCTATGTCCTTCAATAGGGTTGGGAAATTTTCTACCATTAGTTCTTCAAATATTCCTTCTTCCCCTTTTCCCTTCTCTTCTCCTTCTGGGACACCCATGACACATATGTTTACACGTCTCTTGCTGTCCTTTAGTTCCCTGAGAACATGCTCAAGTTTTTCCAGTCTTTTCTTCATCTGTTCTTTTGTATGTTAACTTTCAGAGGCCATTTCTTCAAGCTCACCAATCCTTTCCTCTGCCTCCTCAAATCTGCTATTATATGATTCCAGTGTATTTTTTTTTCTTTTTTTTTTTAATTTATTTTTATTGTGGGTAAAAATCAAAATTCTCACAATACATAAAAACATTTGCAAAATGATATATATTTCAACTGCTCATCCCCTCCCTACCCCAAAAGTGTCAAGTGGCCACTGGCTCCACCTCATTGTTGTATGTATTGTGAGAATTTTGATTTTTACCCACAATAAAAATAAATAAAAATTTAAAAAAATATATGTATATAAAAAAATGATATATAAATATATATGCATATATGTGTATTTGCTTACAAAAATGTTATTTATATATATATATACATATATTTTAAGAGGTGCTTAGATTACCCAAAATATTACACGGAACCCACTGGGATTCCCATGTTGCCCACCTCCCACACCTCCCACCACATCCCACACAAACATCTCCCACAAGTGTGGCCCACCACCCTCAATGAACTTACACATCCTGGAGCCTTGCCACCAACCATAGACCACAGTTCACACTGTAGACCACACTCTCTCCCACTCAGTTCTGAGTGGTGTGTGCTGATTTAAAATGGCCTACATCCGTTGCCACAATGGTACTCAGGACAACCTCCAATTCCAGTGTATTTTTAATTTCATTTATTGAACCTTTCATTCCCATAAGATCCGCTGTTTTTCTATGTATGCTTTCAAATTCTTCTTTGTGCTCATCCAATATCTTCTTAATGTCCTTAATTTCTTTAGCCATCTCATTGAATTTATTAAGGAGATTTGTTTGAACATCTATGATTAGTTGTCTCAACTCCTTTATGCCATCTGGAGGCTTATCTTGTTCCATAGGGTACTAAATTTTATAAAATGCTTTTGCGTATCTACTGACATGAGCATATATTTTCTCTCTTAAATCTGTTTATATGGTGAATTGTATTAATTGGTTTTAACAATATTACAATAATGCTTCATGTAATAAATAGCCATTTTAATATATTTTTGGATTTGATTTGTTAAATACTCATTAAGTATCAATGTGCCTATGATCATTAGCAATACTGGTGTGTATTTTTCCTTTCTTGTAATGTCTTTTTCCACTTTTGGAAATTGGTGGTGCTCACTTCATAAAATGATTTGGCAAGTGTCTCTACCTCTTCATTTTCCAGAAAATTTGTGCATAGTTTGTATTATTTAATGCTTAACTCTCAGGGAGAAGTAACCAGTGAGGCCATCTGGTCTGGATTTTTCTTTGTGGAAGGTTCTTAAGTGACAATTCAATTATATAATTGATACGGGGCTACAAAATTTATTTCTATGGAGTGAGTGTCACTAATTTGTGTCTTTTAAGAGATTTGACTATTTCATCTATATTGTGTTTATCAGCATAAAGTTGTTCATAATATTCTCTTATTATCCTTTTAATATCTGTAGAATATGTAGTGATGCCTCATTTACATTCATGATGCAAGTAATTTTAGTCATCTTTTTTTCTGATCAGTCTCTCTAGAGTTTATTGAATTGTATTGACTTTTTCAACAAATTGGCTCTTTTTTTCTTTATTAGAAAGTTTGTGGGTTTACAGAACAATCATGCATAAAATATATGATTCCCATATATCACTCCAAGGCCAACAACTTGCAATGCTGTGAAACATTTGTTACAATTAATGATAGTACATTTTTATAATTGTACAATTAATTAAAGTCAATGGTTTAAATTAGTTTTCACTGTTTGTGTAGTGTAGTTCTATGTATAAAATTTTTAAAATTATTTTATCATATCCACAATCTAACATTTCTACCTTTAATTATATTCAGATATACATTTTAGTGCTAGTAATTCCATTCACAATATGCTACTATCACCACTATCCATTACCAAAATATTTCCATCATTCCAAATAGGAGACTCATACATTTTAAGCCTTATTTAGTCTTCTAATCCATGAACAGAGACTATCCTTCCATTTATCTAGGTATTCTTTAATTTCTTTTAGCAATGTATTGTAGCTTTCTGTATACAAGTCTTTTACATACTTGTTTAGATTTATGCCTAGTTATTTGATTCTTTTGGTTGCTACTGTGAATGGGATTTTTTCCTTCATTTCTTATTCCAATTGTTCATTGCTTGTGTATAGAAACACTGCTGATTTGGTGTGTTGATCTTATATCCTGCCACTTTACTCAATTCATTTATTAGCTCTAGGAGCTTTGTTGTTGGATTTTCAGGATTTTCTGTACATAGGATCATATCATTTGCAAAGAGGAAAAGTTTCAATTCTTCTTTTCCTATTTTGATCCTTTTTTATTTTTTTCTCTTGCCTAATTGCTTTGGCTAGAACTTTCAGTTCAATGTTGAAAAACAGTGATGACAGTGGGCATCTCTGTCTTTATCCTGATTTTAAAGAGAATAATTTCATTCTTTCACCATTGAATATAATGTTAGCTGTGGGGTTTTCATATATGCCCTTGATCATGTTGAGGAAATTTCCTTCTATTCTTAGTTTTGTGTTTTTATCAAGAAGGGGTGCTGGATTTTGTCAAGTGCCTTTTCTGCCTCAATTGAGATGATCATGTGTTTCTTCCCTTTGTTCTGTTAATGTGGAGTGTTACATTAATTGTTTTTCTTACCTTGAACCACCCTTTTGCTCCAATGGTAAATGACAATTCGATCCTAGGGTATTATTCTTTTAAAGTGCTGTTTGATTAATTTTACTAGTATTTTGTTGAGGATTTGCATCTATATTTATAAGGAATATTGATCTGTAATTTACTTTTATTTGGGTATTTTTATATATCTTTAATACGAGAGTGATTTTGGCCTCATAGAATGAGTTAGAGATTGTTCCCTCCTCTTCAATTTTTTGGAAGTGTTTCAGCAAAAGTGAAGTTAAATCTTCTAGGAATATTCAGTAAAATTACCCTGTGAAGCCTTCTGTTCCTGGGCTTTTCTTTTTGGGGAGGATTTTGATTACAGATTCAATTTCTTTAATAGTAATTTGTTTGTGGAGATCTTCTAAATTTTTCTTGAGTCAGTGGAGGTCGTGTGTGTATTCTTAGGAATTTGTCCACTTCATCTAATTTATCTAATTTGTTGGGATACAATTGTTAATAGTGCCCTCTTTGAGTCCTTTTTATTTCTGTGGAGTTGGTAGTAATGTATCCTTTTTCATTTCTGATTTTGTTTCTTGCATCTTTTCTCTTTACTTTTTTAGCTAAGATTTTGCCAATTTTATTGATGTTTTTAAAGAACCAAGTTTTGGTTTTGTTGATACTTTAAATTATTTTTTTTTTCTATTTCATTTATCTCTGCTATAATCTTTGTGGAGTTTTTTGTTCCTTCTGCATGCTTTGTATTAATTTGCTCTTATTTTTCTAATTCTTCAGTTTTGAGGTTAATTCTCTGATTTAAAATCTTTCTTCCTTTTTAATGTGAGCATTTTGAGCTATAAAATTCTCTCTCAGCACTGCCTTCACTTCATCTCATAAGTTTGGTATGCTGTATTTTCATTTTCATTCGCCTCAAGGCATTTCTTAATTTTGCTTCTTATTTTCCTTTTAACTTATTGGTTACTTTAGAGTATGTTGTACTTTTTATTTTCCACATATATGTGAATTTTCTGTAGATTTCTAGCTCCATTCTATTATGTTGATTTCTAGCTCCATTCCATTATGGCCGGAGAACATACATTGTATGACTTCAGTATTTTTAATTTTTGGTCTATCCTGGAGAATAATCTATGTGCACTCAAGAAGAATGTGCATTTTGTTTTCATTGCATGCCATGTTCTATATATGTTTGTTAGGTCTAGTTGATTTAGTGCATCATTCAAGTCCTGTACTTCCTTGTTGATCTTCTGACTAGTTGTTCTATCCATTATTGAGATTGGTGTGTTAAAGTATCATACTATTAATGTAGAACTGTCAATTTCTCCTTTCAAATCTGTCAGTGTTTGCTTCATATATTTAGGGGCTCTGCTGTCAAGTACATATATTTACAATTGTTCAATCTTCCTTTTGAATTATCCCTTTTATCAGTATGTAATGACCATCTTTGTCCCTCATCACTGTTTTTTACTTAAAGTCTATTTTTTCCCAATATTAGTATACTTACCCCAGCTCTCTTTTGGTTACTATTTGCATGGCGTATTTTTTTCCATCCTTTCACTTTCACTGTACTTGTATCTGTATTTAAGGTGTGTCTCTTGCAGACAGAATATAGTTGGGTCGTGGTTTTGTTTTTTTTTTTTTTTCAATCGATTCTGCTAATCTCTGACTTCTGACTGGAAAGGTTAATCCATGTATATTTCAACTCACTACTGATAATACAGGTCTTTTTCCTGCCATTTTGCTTTTTAGCCTTTGTAAGTCTTATACTTTTTTTATCTCTCACTTCTATTAAAACCTACTTTTATATTTATTTGCTTTCTTGTGTTGTACCATATTGAGTGCCTTCTCATTTTTGTCTAGATATACATTTCATTTGATTTCCTTGTGGTTATCATATGGTTAAAATTTAATATCCTAAATATATAACAATTATATTTGATTGATACCAACTTAAATTCAATAGCATGCACATATACTTTTCCTATATGCCTTGGTCTTGCCACTGTTTTTTGTATTTGTTACCACTTATGTGTCTCTACAATGTATGTCCAAAACCTTAGATTTATCATTAATTTTTATGCATTTAGAACCTGTAGGAATTAAGAAGTGGGGATACATACTACATAATACAATACAATAATACTGGCATTTATGATTACCCAAATGCTTACCTTGACCACAGGTTTCTATTTCTTTATGCTCATTTGAACCACTGTCCAGAACCTATAATTTCAGTCTGAAGAAATCCCTTTAGTATAGCCTCTAGGCCAGATCTAGTGGTGATAAACTCTATCTACCTTTGTTTATCTGGAAATGTATTAACCTCTCCCTCATTTTTTAAAAGAAAGTCTCATAAAATATAAAATTCTTGGCTGGCCATTGTTTTCCTTCAGTTCTTTTAGTATTTGAGGCCACTGCCTTCTTGTCTATGTAGTTTCTTTTTTCTTATTTTTTTTTCCTTCTATGTGGTTTCTGATGAGAAATCTGTACTCAATCTTATTGGGACTCCCTTGTATGTAACACATTGTTTTTCTCATGCAGCTTTCAGAAATCTCTCCTTGTCCTTTGCATTTGATATTGTAATCATTATATGATGGGTTGTATTTTTCTTCATGTTTTTCCTCTTTGGTGTTCTCTTTCCTTCTTGGATGTGCATATTCATGCCTTTTGCTAAGTTCAGGATGTTCTGTCATTATTTGACTATTCCTCCTGCCCCTTTCATTCTTCTACTGCGACTCACATAATTCCTATATTGTTGAAGTTGAGGGTGTCCCATAGCTGTCTTAGGCTATTTTCAATTTTAACATTTCTTTTTTTTTTCTTTCTGCTTCTTAGCCTGACTAATTTCAAGTGTCTTGAATTCAAGCCCACTTATTCTTTCTTCTGCCAGTGTCAATCTGTACTTGAAACCATCTGGGTATTTTTCATTTCAGTTATTGTGGTCTTCAACACCAGCAGTTCTATTTGGTTCCTTTTAAAATTTTCTGTCTCTTTACATAAGTTCTCATATTGTTCATTCAATATTTTCCTGATATCCTTCAGCTCTTTCTCTGTACTTTCCTTCATCTTCTTAAGCATCTTTAAGATCATTTATTTAAAGGGCTTTGTTTGGTATATCTACATTCTCATCTTCTTTGTTGGTGTTTTCTGTATTTTTATCCTCTTCCTTTGAATGGACCATCATTTCCTGTTTTTTTTTTTTTCTTGTAATCTTTTGTTGTACACTGTACATTTTAATATTTTAAAATGTTAACTCTTGTATTTATTCTCTGAGTTGTTTGTTTCTTGGTTTTGTAAACAGGCTGTGATAAGAAAGAGATTTTCTTGAACTTTGGCCCTCCTATCAAGAATGTCTGCCCAAGGTGAATGCACGGTGCAGAGTTTTCCCTGTCTTACTGGGCCTCTGTCTTCTCCTGGGCTTTTGCTTGTTAGTTGTTTTAGAGTTTCCTGTTTAAAGGAATTTGCCCTCTCTGTTTTTGAGGGAAAAACTTCTTTCTATCAGTTTTGTGAAGCTGGCAGGCCTTTGTCCCAGATTGTCTGCCTTTATAGCTTTTAATACATCTTTCACTGTCTTATGCTACTTTTGCCTGGAGGGAAAATTCTGGGAGGAGTGTCACCCAGGGAAGGCTTTTCTAATTGGTCTGCCAAATCAGGGCCAGAGACCCACAAGTGAGGCACAGACTGGCTTCAAAGTGACTTGTGGTAAGGGTTCAGAAGGGCACCAAGAACTTCTTTGACAGCTCCTCAAAAGCGATCTTTCCTGGCCTGCCCAGCAAATGCAGTCCTTTAGCTAACTCCCCCAGAGCCCTTAGGAAGCCCTGTGTCTTTAAATCTCTACTGTCTCCACCTTTTTCCCGGTTGGGTTGAAACAATAGCTGTTTTCTGAGGCTAACCCTAGCAATCTGAATTCGATAATCACAAGCCATGATCAGTGATTGGCCATGCATGTCACTGTTCTTGGAGAAGAGAATTTTTATGTCCTTTTCTGTCAGCAGCATCTAGCCAGTAACTGGTCCCTGCAGCAGCCTGGTGAGGATAGGGGATGGGCACCAGTAGCTACCATGGAGAGAGAGCAATTTAAAGTTCCTCTTTCTCCTCCCTATATGTTATACAGTGCTCTTCTGGCCTCAGAATTTCAAAATAGTTGTTTCAGACACTTCCTGCCTATTTAATAGCTATTTTGGTAGAAAAACTAAGTCCTGAATCTTCCTACTCTGCCATCTTCTCTGGAAGTTCCTGTGATTTCCTCTTTTGGCATGGGTTATTCAGACTTATGTTGTTAAACTTCCAAATATTTGAGGGGCTTTTCCAGATATCTTTCTCTTTTAATTTAATCCCATTGAAATCAGAGATGTACTTTATAAGACTTGCATAATTTCAAATCCACTAAGAATTGCTTTTTGGCCCAGAATGTGGTCTATTTTGGTGACAGTTTCACACACACCTGAAAAACATAATGCATACTGGGGCTTTTGTTCACAGAGTCACAATACCAGTTGGGTCAAGTTGGTCAATAATGGTGCTAAAGTCTTCTACATCCTTTCTGCCTTTCTGGCTACTCATTCTATCAATTATTTAAGAGAAGTGGGTGAAATCTCTAACTATATTGGTGGATTTTCCTATTTCTCTTTTCAGATGAGTCAGTTTTTCTTTGTGTTTTCTGTAACTATATTATTTGGTAAATACAGGTTTAGGATTGTTATGTTATCTTGATGAATTTATTATGTTGTCATCATGAAATGTCCCTGATAATATTCCTTGTTCTGGAATATACTTTGGGTGACATTAACATTAATATTAGTTAATATAATTCCAGTTTCTATAGATTAGTGTCTGTATGGTATCATTTTCACCACTATTTTTTTTTAACTTTTAAACTGTTTATATCTTTACTTTTAAAGTATGTTTCTTGTGGGAAACACTTAATTGTGTCTTGCTTCTTATGCAGTCCAACAATCTTTGCCTTTTAATCACATTCATTTACAAGATTTTTTATGTAATACCCTTCTGTGCACCCTATCTTATGACCTATTTATGAAGAGGTCTTTCCACTCTGATTGGTGGGAACACAAATAGTACCCATCTGGGTATATGCTTCAAGAATGTTCTGCCTATTCCATTTTGATGTTGCTTTCCCTGGCTTCAGATATTTTCGTGTCATGCATGCACAGGCCAGTACTCAGTGAAAGACTTGTGTGTTTCCCTCTACAGATCTCCACAATTTTTCCCTCTCGCAATGTGGAGGTCCCTCATCACTAATATTTTGAACCAGAAATTCTAGGTGCCTGGCCTCCTCACATTCTGAATTCCCTCTGCTCAATCAAAGAGACTGCTGACATCTATTCAGGTTCAGTTTCCCTATGCCACAGTCTGGAAACTCTCCATAGGCAAGGATCTGGGACAGTCATAAGGCTTACCTCACTTTCCCCTTCCTTTAGGGATCATTGTCTTAATTAGCCTCTCATCCAATGTCTGAAAACTATCTCATATATTTTATCTAATTCTCTCCTTATTTAAGGGAGAAGTTCTGGCTCCTGTTACTCCATCATGGACAATAGTGGTAGTCCTTTAATTTGTCTTGAATCAATTTGTTAAGATATACTTTTCCACAAAACTTTCTATTTCATCTAAGTTTTAAAGTATTTGACATAAGCTTGTTTATACATTTTTAAAATCTTTTAATATTTTCTTTATCTGTAGCTAGGCCTCCTTTCTTATTTATTAAAAATATGTTTATTTGTGCTTTTCTTTTTTTCCTTGGTAGTTTTTTCCAAAACTATAAAATATCTTAAACTGTTCAATAAACAAACTTTTGCTTTCATTGATCTTCTGTTTTATTTGTCTTTTATTTAATTATTTCCCTTGCTATCTTTATTAATGTTCTACTATGATTACTTCCTTCTATTATCTTTCTTTCTACTTTGTTTGAGTTTATTCTGTTGTTCTTTTTTCACATTCTTAGTTGGACATTTGCTTTATTAGTTTTCTGCCTTTATTCCTTTTTGTAATTTAAGCAATTAAGACTATTAATTTCCGTTGAAACATGGCTTTCACTTCATGTCACAAATTTTGATGTCTTATATTGTTAGTATCACCCAATTTTAAGCATTATTTTAATTTTATTATGATTTCTTTACCTCTGAAAGTGTGCATTTAACATTTGCAAATATATGAAGATTTTATTATGTTTATTTATTATTTTTATATTTTATTTAATTATTATTTCTCTTTTAATATCTATTTTTTATTAATATTTAACTTAATTTTACAATTGGCAGAGAATACTGTTGATATTATACCTATTCTTCAAAATTTGTTAAGACTTGCTTTATTGCTTGGCGCATGAACAATATTTTTGTAAATGTGCACTTGATTACAATGCATGCTCTTTAATAGCAAAATAGGAATTTTAAAATTTATAGTTTAAGTGAGAGTATAATACATTAAGCATTTCCTTTGTTGTTTCCTCATTTAATTTTGCTCAGAATGTTACACCTTTTACTATCAATTGATAAATATTCATCTATATTTTTCTAGTTTTCTATGTTTTCATTTAATAATGCTTCATTTAGCATTTCCAGTGCATTTTAAAATTTTTTGGTATGATTGTGGGTTTAGAATCTGTTTTGTTTCTATATATTTAAATGCTATGACCCATAACCATTAAGAGAATAATTTTATGGCCATTTCTTACTGATTTATCATGTCACCTTTATCACACACTAAATTCTTAAATGCGCTTGGGTAGCTCTTTGGGTTATCTATGCCTTTCCATTGATTATACGCACACTAATACCACACAATTTTGTTTATTTTATCTTTATAACTCACTTTAGCATCTGATAAGACCAGTCCTCTCTTATTGTCTTCCTTTTGAAAGTGGTATGAACTATTCTTTATAGTTTATTCTTACAAATAGAATGTACAATGACTGCCAAGTATAAAATATCATGATGAGGTAGATAAATTAATTTAATTAAACTAGGCACTATTAGTTGAACAATGCTTGATTGTGTCGTGTTGCCTCTTTATCATTATATCTTCATAGTAATAGCAGAGAACGTTTTATCTTCAGATAAAAAGAAAGACTTGATGACTAAAAACTGCAAATGATGTTTCAAATTTATTTCTGCAAACAGCATAATTGCACATTATCTACAACGTTTCCCCAAATGTGTTCATTTGGAATATTTATGTAGATAGAAATTTATCGATAAAAGCATTTCTTCCACCAAATAAGTTAAACAGGCTACAGTGAAGCTTTTCTAAATTTTTAATATGCTGATCAGAATATCATTGAAGCGATCCAACATGGGAATATGGTAAGTAGTAGTTCCCAAGCCTTTTTAGCCTGAGAAGCAGGGTTCTCTATGTTCTTATCTATAGAAGAATTAATTGAGTTAATAACTGTAAAGCCCTTAGTCTAGTGTCTGGCACATAATGAGTATTCAATATATGTGAATGATTTTTGTTATTTCCTCAAGTTGTTTCCTCTGCCTGAAATGCCTTTCTCCTCATCTCCAAATCTTTAAATTCTTTAAGAATCATAGGCTATGTAACCTCCTCCATGAAGTCTTTCGTGATAAACAAAATCCCCTCCCTCAACCATCACAAGATATATACTCTCTCTCCTTTGAAATCATGTCACACACTTTCACTTGTCATTTTGATAACCAAAAATATACTTACACATTTCCAAACATCCCTGTGGGAACTCTACTGCTCCTGGTTGAAAATGATGGAAAGGAGAGCTAAGCAAGTGTTTACTAGATACTTGTTTGTTGATTGTTAAAGTTAGTGTTCAGTAAATACTTGTTCTTTATTGTTTCTCAAAACTAAGCACAAGAATTCACATTGAGCAATCAATGATTTACCTTTTCCAGTCCCCTTCCTCAAAATAAGTTGGAACCAATAGATCTGCATTCAAGTCTACACAGCTTTCTGACTCTTCTCTTGGAGTATATCAAATAACTCAGGCCATGTGTATTCAGATCCTATTTCTGACAAGATTTATTTTCTATATCTCTCTGACAGATGGTGAGCAATGCAAAGTACAGCATACTCCCATGGCTTGTGTGTCAAGGGTAAGACTAGCTTGCCAAATAGAGTGCGAAACACAGTTACATGGAAACTATGTTAAGCACATTTTGGCTTTGTTATCATTGGAAGTGAGCACAGATCCATTGTACTAATGAAAAAAAAAAAATACCAAAATGAAATTGTACAAAAACTCAGAAAGATGGTTAACATGGGCTTTGAGAGTAAGGGATCTGGGTTTGAATCCCAGCTCTGTTAATTAGTAGCTCACTAGCTGTGTGGCCTTAGGCAAACTTTCTCTCGTGTAAGATAGATGTAATAAAACCAGCATGAGGTGAATGACGCACTTGCCTTGAGCGCAAAATTTAGGGGGCACTACAAAAAACAGTAACCAACATAAATAATACTTTAATGCAATATTATACAAAATCAAAATTAATTTAAAAATTCATGGTGGTTTACAAAGGTATTTTTTGGCTGTTCTTTTTGCATTTCCCTATTTACTTGTTGAGAATGAGCATCTTTTCATATATTTATTGGTTGTTTGTATTTATTATTTTGTGAACTGCCTGTTCACACATTTTTGCCCATGTTTCTATTGAAGAGTTTGTTCTTCACTAACTGAATTCCAGAAGTGTTTTATATGTTGTGGATGCTAATGTCTTTTCTGGTATATTGCAAATAATTCAAGTAATTATAACTAGTCTAGTGTTTTTTAAAAGTTGTTTAGGATATCTTGTTATAAAGAAATTTTAAATTTTGAAGAAGTGAATTTAGCAATCTTTTTATTCTAAAATTGACTTCTCAACTAAAAATCCATACAAATAATTAACTTCCATTTCTTATATAATTTTAGTGATTCATTTTTAATTAATCTGGCTTTTTTAATGGTATAAGGCATTGATTTTCATTTTATGTTTTTCAAAACGAATGGCAATTGTTCTAGCATTATTTATTTGAAATGCTCCTTTTACAATAGACTAAATCCTGAGTTTGTTTTGGATGTATATGTCTATTTCTATACCAGTAAAATACTCTTTTAATTTTGATAACTTATAATTTGTCATTTTGAACTATTGGTGTCAAAGAAATTTTCACAAAGGAGGTGATTCTTGACCAGATGTTAAAAGATACATAGTTACTCACCAGGCAATAAAAACGGAAAATGGCTATCCTATTTAGAAGAAACACCATGTGTCAATGCACAGTGGTATGAAATCATATGGTGTATATGAGGACTATCAAGTTATGTGGTATCACTAAAGGAGAGTTCTTATTAAGTCTAAGGTGTGTTTTGAGACCAGAAAAAGAGATGGGACCAGATTATATGTAGCTTTATTTGCTCTGCTAGATTTTGGAATCTAAGGCAGAGCAGAGCTATTACAGGCTTTTGAACAAGGGAATCATATGATCAGCTGTCTTCGGCAGAATTGTGTAGATGGTTTAAAGTGAAAAGAGCCTGTATAACTGCTGTGGAAATCAGGGAAAGAAGAGAACTTTGCAAGCTGAATTAATTAGAAAAAGTTTATAAGGAAACTGATAAACTGTGAAAGAATGGTAGCATGTGATTAATTTAGGAACACTCTGGCCCATGGGTTCAAGTGGAGAAACCTGATATATGTTTATTTAATTCATATTTTTTATTATTGCCAACCTGTATCCTTTTTAGTGTAAGATGAGTTATAAAATAAATACATCCAAGAAAGTGGGCGGGATATCTTACTATGAAATTTAATTTAACCCAAGGTTGTTATTGTTACAAAATGGTAAGTATCATTCTTTTAAGAAATCATGGTTAAAATGTCAAGTCAAGACTTTTAGTTCACCAAAAGAAAGCAATTCAATTACATTGAAAATATAGGGGGATCCCATATACCCCATCCCCTCCTCTTCCCACACTTTCCCCCATTAACAATGTCTTTCATTTGAGTGGTACATTTGTTATAATTGATGAACACATAATGAAGCATTGCTACTAAGCATAGTCTTATAGTCTATAGTTTACATTAGGGTTTTCACTTTGAACTGCACAATTTTATAGGTTTTGACAAAATGTATAATTGTTTGTATCCATCATTGCAATATCATGCAGAATAAGTCCAAAGTCCCCAAAATGTCCCACATTGCACCTATTCTTCCCTCTCCTTCCCCTCAGACCTCTGGTGACCACTGTCTTTATATCAATGATAAAAGTTCTTGTCTGCTCTGCCTATACTGTCTAAATTCCTCTATAGCCCTCAGGCATTGTTTACTGTGGCAGTCACTGAGATCCTCCTGAAATGTAGCATCCCTTCTTGATAAAAACATTTAGAATATTAGGAATAGGGTGAAATTTCCTTAACAAGATAAAGAGCATATATGAAAAACCCACAACTAACATCCTACTTTATGGAATTGAAAACTACATATTGTTACAATGTCAATCCTACCCAGAGGGATTTATATCAAAATCCAAACAACTTTCTTTGCAGGAATGGAAAAGTTAATCATCAAATTTATATGGAATGATAAAGGTCCCCAAATAGCCAAAGCCAAAATCTTGCAGAAGAAGAATGAAGTTGGACTCACACTTCCCTATCTTAAATGTTATAACAAAGCCACAATAATCAAAACAGCATGGTACTTGCACAAGGACAGACCTATAGACCAAAGAAATCAAATGGAAAGCTTAGAAATCAGCCCTCACATTTATTTCCAACAGAGTTTTGACAAGGTGGCAAAGAATAATTTCTTCAACAAATGCTGCTGGGAAAACTGTAACTCTATCTGGAAAAAAAAAAAAAAAAGGAGAACCCCTACTTCACACCATATACAATAATGAAAACAAACTGGATCAAAAACTTACATATAAGAGCCATAGCTATCAAACTACTAGAGAAAAATGTAAGAAGTATATTCAGGACCTTGTGTTAGGCAATGGTTTCTTAGACTTTATTCCCAAAGTACAAGCAACAACAGAAAAAAATAGACAAATGGGACCTCATGAAAATTAAAAACTTTTGGGTCCTCAAAGGATTTTATCATGAAAGTAAAATGAAAGCCTACCTAATGGAAGAAAATATTTGGAAACCACATATCTATTGAAGGTGTAATATCCAAAATATATGAAGAAATCCTTCAGCTTAACAACAAAAAGACAATCCAACTTATTTAAGGGCAAATGACTTGACTAGACATTTCTCCAGAGAAGATATACACATGGCCAGCAAGCACATAAAAATATGCTCAACATTATTAGCTATTAGGGAAATGCAAATAAAAAAAAAACAGTGAGATATCATTTCATACCCATTAGAATGGCTAATATTAAAAAAAAAAAAACAGAAAATGGCAAGTGCGTTGAAGAGTATGTGGAGAAATAGGAACACTCCTTTCTTGCTGATAGCAATATAAAATTATGAAGACGCTGTGGAATACAATTTGGCACTTCCTCAGAAAGTTATGTATAGAATTACCATATGGCCTAGCAATCCTACTACTGGGCATATACTCAAAAGAATTGAAAGCAGGGAACTGAGCAGATATTTACACATTTACGTCCATAGCTGAATTATTCACAATTTCCAAAATATGGAAATAATCCAAGTGTCCATCAACCAATGACTGAATAAACATAATTTGGTATATGCATACAGTAGAATTTTATTCAGCTGTAAAAAGGAATGAAGTTCTGATATATGCAACTACATGGATGAACCTTGAAGACCTCATGTTGACTGAAATTAGCCAGACATAAAAGAATGAATATTGTATGATATCATTGATATAAAATCATTAGAAGCAGCAAATTAATAGAGTCATTATCTAGAATATTTTTCCAGGGGATAGAATGAGGATAGGGAATGATAAAGTAAGGCTTAAAATGTACGTGTTTCCTGTATAGAATGATGGAAATATTTTGTAAGGTGTCATGGCGATGGTAGCAAAACATTGTGAATATAATTAACAGCACTGAAATATATATCAGAATATGTTTAAAAGGGAAAAGTTAGGTAGTATATGTGGTGCCAGAAAGTTTATTTAATCCATTGAACAGCACTGCACAAACAGTGAACCATACATTAAACCATAGATTGTAGTTAATACTGCAATTATTAAAATGTGCTTACATAAATTGTAACAAATATCCCACAGTAATGTAAGATCTTATATGAGAATACTATATTTTACGCATGATTGCTCTGTAACCCGTAACTTCTCTAAAAAAGTAATAAAAAGGCACTTGAAACTGAGGCATGAAGGAAAGAGCAAGTGGGCAAAATAAAGAACAGCTTCAAGTTGAAGGTTAAATGGAAATAAAATATTCCAGTAGGCATGAAACAAAAAGTCTAAAGAATTAAAATTTCTGACTTCAATATTTCTGACTTCTGGTGCAGAGCAAGAATGTGCTAATGGGATAGTTTAAACCTTGAGATGTAATTGTTTAAAGCCTGTTTTTAATATGAAATAGAAAAAGCCGGAGTTCTTTGAAAAAATGACTGGAACAACCAGTTGACAGAAGGACAAGTAGCAAAATTTAGAAGTATTTCATACTTCTACTTTTTTTCCAGTTGATCTATGTGGACTTGCATGGTTAACCTAATTGGCCTGAGCTATGTGGCAATTCTCTTGTGATTCAGAGGATAATGTTTCAGAACAGATCCCAAAGAGGAGTTGAGTTTCTATTTTCTGAACTCTGCCTTTATTTCAGGAAGTTGCCTCTGGGTAATTTGTGGTGACTCATCAGGCTAGAATAAGAAGTATGGCTGATTGGATTTTCTTAGATCTGGGGAAACTAAGAAAAAATTGGTATAGTCTACTCTACATTCTTAAGAATATTTATCGTTTAAGTTGTATTGAATAAATTAATTCGTTGAAATAAGTAAACTTTATGAATAAACTACTATTCTGAGCAAATGTTTATAAATGGTTTGGTTCCGTATGTTCAAAATATTTTAAAGATCCTAGAAAGAAAGAAGAAATGGGAAGGTACCTGCTCTGTAAAAGCCACATATTTGTAGACTGCAAAAACTTGGGCAGAAACTAGAAGTTTTTCATCTAGGAGATCAACTATTGATATTCTTTTTCACTAAGAGAGAGAGAGTTAGGGATGTTTTAGTTAACTGGTTGTTAAAAAATTGTACCATACAAAAGATTGCCTTAACAACAGGAATATATCACCTCATGGTTTCAGAGGCTAGAAGACTTGCTTCCTCCTGGGGTGGGCATCTTCTGTATGGATGGCAATCTTTGGGGTTCCTGGCTTTTCCATAACATGGCAATGCACATGTCTTCTCATTTCTTTACCAGGTTCATGCTGCTCCCCATAGCTTCTTTTTCCATGGCCTTCTCTATCAGGCCTCTAGTAATATGTTTAAGACCCATCCTGATTCAATTTGGCCACACTTTAACTGAAGTAACCTCATCACAATATCCTATTTACAAGGGGTTCACACCCACAGGAATGAGTTAAGTTTAAGAACAAGTTTTTCTAGGGTACATAAGCCCAAACCACCACAGTCTATGCTATGGATCCAAAAAAAAAAAAAAAAAAAAAAAAAAAAAAAAAGACATGTGTTTGCTTTCCTAATGCAAAATACATTAATTCCATCACAACATCTCAAATGCCTTAAACCATTTTAAAACAATGCTAAGTACAAAGTTTCATCAAAGACAGTTCTGAATGTGGTCCATCCTAGGACAAAATTCCTCTGTTTGATGGACCCATGAAACCTAGAAAAGAAGTTAGCTGCTTCCAATATACAAGGGAGGGTCAAGCATAGGGTAACTATTCAAAGGGAGAAATTGGAACAGGGATCACAGATCCCAAAAAGTCCTAAATCCAGCAGGGAAAATTCCATTAGGTTTCAAGTTTTGTGAGTCATCTATAGATCGATGTTTTTCCTCCAGGTCTGATGGAGTGGCAGCCCCACCCCTTCCAAGAGCTTGTGTAGGAGCCATGCTCTTCCTGAACTCTGAGGTATAGGTCCCAACATATTCTAGTATTGGGGTGGTGGCACTTTCCCTGAACAATGGGATGCAAGGCATGTCCCCTCCAGGTGCTGAGGCAGGTGGCCTGCTCACTCCAAGTGCAAAGCAGACCCACCCTTTCCACAAATGTGGGTGGTCTCACTTTCTTGGCCCAAGGAGATCTTTTTGGTCCAGATCTTTGGTAACCTGGTTATGTCCTTGAAGTCATTCTTACTTCAATTCATCTATTCTCTCTCCCTTTCAGTCCAGGCTAGCAGTGGTTCTGCTCCTACAAATTTTGCAAAAGCTTGTTGGCTTTGTGTACAGTACAAGTGGATCCAACCCATCAGACAATAGCACTTTCCACAGATGCTTCCTGGATAATTGCATTTCCAATCCTGACTTCCACTGATATGTCTGACTTGATCCATGTTTAGCCACACCCTCTTTAGCAAAGGATTGTTTTGTTAAACTCTCACATAGAGCCTTTCCTCTGGGGACTCACTTCCTGTAAGCTCACGGAGGGCCCTGATAAAGCCACTTCTGGCCCTAGTCTCAGAGAACACTAGTTATGCTCAGAAATTTTCCAAATAATCTATTTCTGCCTCCTTTGTTTTTAAGTGCTTAGTTCTCATTTTATTTTTCTTCTCTCATTTCACTTTAAGATGCAAGGAGAAGCTAGATGACACCTTTTACACCTAGCTTGTAAATCTCCTTAGCTAAATATCCATTTCTCACTTCTAAGTTCCACTTTCAATCTGAAATCAGAACACAATTTTTCCAAGTTCTCTGTTACTTTATAACTAAGATTGCCTTTCTTCCAACTTCCAATGACTCAGTCATAATTTTCTTCTAAGGCCTTGCCAGAAGTAACTTTAACATCTGTATTTCTACTATTCTGTATGTATTCTCTAAGATGATACATTTTTCTACTGATCTCACTCATTTTGAACCCTCACAATTCTTGCAACTTCTACCCATTAACCATTTCCAAAGAAGTTTCCACATTTTTAGTATTTGTAATATTGGCACGCCACTTTCCCATACCAAAAAAACTGTTTTAGTTCCTTGCCTGCTAAATAACATACACTGGGTTAGCTTTACAGTAATTTGTTAGCTCATGGTTTCAGAGGCTTGCTTCCTCCTAAGGTCAGTATCTTCTGGATAGCTTCTAATTTTGGTAGTTCTTTGACTTTTCCATTACATGGCAATGTACATGGTGGTGTCTTCTCCTTTCTCTGATAGATTCCATTGACTTCCAGCTTCTTGCTCTTCCCCATGGCTTCTTTCTCTGTAGCCTTCTCTATAAGGCTCTAGTAATAAGATTAAGAACCATCCTGATTTATTTGGGCCACTGCTTAACTGAAATAACCTCATTAAAAGGTCTTATTTACAATGAGATCTCACCCACAAGAATGTATTAAGAACATGTTTTTCTGGAGTATATAACCCCAACCACCACAGAGATAATCATGAAGAGTCCCCCAAAAGAAGCTTTTTCCTATAACAGAATAGTCATTCTGTATTATATCACTATCTTGGTTAAGTTTTATCTTTTCCTTTTTTTATAAAGCACATGGAACCTGAGTAGGGTGAGGACGTTTTCTCCATCCTCTGTCCAGGACATATACTAGCAGTATGAATTGAAGTGAGAACAGCTTGTGAGTCAAGAATAGATGAGGTCTTGGCAGAAGGTAGTTATAGTTAGCAAGTGATTAAAGGTTTCAGTGCCTAAAGTGACCAGTTTAATGCCAAGCCCTGATGTCCCACAGCCTTGATCAGAGCCAATGGATCAGGCAGGTGGCAAACAGCACTTGTGCCCAGTCCAAGACCTGGGGCAGCTTTTCAAAGCCAGGATGGTTCAATGTCAGTTCTAATTAGATTGAAGGGGTACCAGGATTTGATAAAGCTAATTCAGATTGATAAGAGTCTATTTTATTGTGATTGGTATTCTTTTTTATTTTAGGCATTTTTTGACCTTATGATTTTTCTTTTGGGAGATTCATGTTATCTAGCCATCAAGTTTATAGTTATTTTTATATAAATGATATGTGGATAGAAGAAATGATGAAATATGATTACGTATGACTTAACATAGTGATTCATGGTTGCAGGGATCTGAAGAGCAAAGATTAGTTGGACACCCTACAGCTGTAAAATCATGTGGTGGCAGCTACCTGATGTACAGGTTTATTTAACTAGGCTAAAATAACCCAACTTCCAAGGACATGATTAGTATATAAAAGGTTCGAAACTTCTGTAAACCTATGTGATTTTTATTTTTAAGTAATATATTAATTTTTCTTCAACCTCGAAACATTTTGCAGGCAAATGCCACTAAATATAAGCCATGGAAACAATCACTAATGTGAAAAAGTATAATACAGAAATGAAATATTTCCATTTCTGTAGTTCTCATTTGTACAGAACTTACATGCAACACTCCATGCAATGGAATTTCTATGTTAGTTGCCATTGCATGCCAGGAAGAGAAAGAGCAATGCCCTTATATTGACTGACCTTACTTAATTCTGATTGTGCCTTTTATTCAGGATGTCTTTTATTCTATAAATACTCTGAGTTTGAAATTAGGTCTTTAACTGAAACAATTTGTATCTCAAATTGAAAATAATGGGATAACTGTGCTTGTGCTTCTGCCTGAGATGTGAAACAAAGGGAAATTTGGGGCCTTAGTTCAGATACTTATGTGAATGATTAATGGGATCCATGCTTAAACTCCTATGAGTACTACCTCAGGGAGTTTGAGGGTCCATCCTGAACCAAGAGTCAGAAGCCTAATGCCCAGTCTCTGGGTACAGAATAGAAAAATAAGGGTACAATGAAGAGTTTCATTGTGTAGGGATAATCAAAGTTGTTTGCCTTAATGCAAGACCACGGCCCTTTGCATGTGTTCTTTGATCTCTGCAGGACTAGGTGCCTTCACAGGTCTAGCAGGGACCTGAATATGGACTGCTCTTGGTATTCACACTTAGAGAGACATTGTTCTCTCCTACTTCCAAAGGACATGGGAGTTCTTCAAGATCTAAGTTGGACACTGGGGAAGGTATGGTGAATCTTATGGGGGCTGTCAACAGGAGAAATTACTTGGCTTATTGGCTGCCTGTGGCTCTGATTGGTAACAACTCCCAGTGGGAAATGTGAAGCTACCATCCATGGGAGTTAACAGCTAAGAGTGGGAGCTATCACATATGCAGCAATATGTAGCAATTACTTCCCTAGCTGTTAGGTTGGATATGGTTGTTATAAGACTGAATCTTAGATACTGTTAGAGATTCCCCCTTACAAGGTTTGCAATGATTAACAGGTCATAAGACCATGGCTCAATTCCCCCGTGACATAAATTGAAGAAAGGCAGCCTCCAGCCATAACCTACGTTACTGATTGAGCAAGCCATAGCCTACGGGCTTGGAGGCAGCCCATCCCCTCCCAAGAATGAACAAAGGAGCCATATAGCAGTGGAGCAGATAAAGGCCTTCACCCCATCTAGGAACAGGCACCACCAACCCTTCCTGCATTCCAAGAATACCCTACCTTCTAGCCCATTACCCCCTAGCCATTTGGCCCCAGGCTGTACTCAGTTTCCCCGCCTATTGATGTACTGTATAAAAGTCATATCCACCACCTTCCAGGGGTGGGCTGAAGTCTATTCTTCAGACACCCTCCATTGGGAGAGCTTCTCAATAAACTTCCGGCATGCAATCATCAGTCTCTGCGTCCCAGTGAGCGCTGCTTTTCTCCAAAAGATACAGTCTTAATAACAGTGACTTATTTTACTGAGAGGATATATGATTGAACCAGAGTTTTCCTTTATAATTGTTTTTTAAATCTTTATTGAAGTATAATTTATATACAATAAAATTCACAAATTTTAAATGAGGTTTGACAAATGTAAACATCTGTGTAACCACCACTCCAATCAAGATATAGAACATTTTCTCCATCCAAAAAGTTCCTATGTGCCCTTTTATAAGTAATCTTTAATATTTCCTACATCCTTACCCCAGGCAACAATCTTTTTAAAAATTTTTTAACTATAGATTAGTTTTATCTATTTTAGATCTTCATGTAATAAAATCATGTAGAATATGCTCCTTGCTGTCTGGCATTTTTTGCACAACATAATTTCTGTGAGCTTTATCCATGTTTTTGTGTATATTAGTTTTTTGTTTTTGGGTTTTTTTTTTGTTTGTTTGTTTGTTTTTTTGAGGTACCGGGGGCCAGGTATTGAACCTGGGACTTTGTATGTGGGAAGCCAGCACTCAACCACTGAGCCTCATTGGCTTCCCTGAGTTGGATTTTTGTTTGTTTTGCTTATTGTTCATTTTTGTTTTTTTCAGGAGGCACAGGGAACCAAACCCAGGCCCTCTTATATGGTAGGTGGGAGCTCAACCATTTGAGCCACATCCACTCCTAGTAGTTGGTTCTGTTTTTTTTCATTGCGAGACTGTAACACGGTTGTTGTTGTGTTTTTTTTATCAATTCAAAACCTGATAGGCATTTAGGTTTTTACTAGATTTTTTTTTTGCTATTACAAATTATGCTGCTATGAACCCTCACATAAAAGTCTTTGGGGGGGGGCGGATGTGGCTCAAATGGTTGGGCATCCATTTCCCATATGGAGGGACCTGGGTTCGATCCCCGGGACCTCCCAGTAAAATTAAAAAATAAATAAATAAATAAATAAAAGACTTTGAGTGGACTTATGTTTTTATTTCTCTTGCGTAAATCCCTAAGAGTGGAATTTCTGGGTCATATGATAAATGTATGTTTACCTTTATAAGTAAAACACGATTTTTTAACAAGATAGGGTATACCATTTTTCAATTCTACCAGCAATGAATGAGAACTGCAATTGCTGCACTTCCCCACCAACACTTGATATTATCAGACTTTTAAATTTCAGCCATTATAATAGGTATGAAGCGTGTATTGGTCAGCCAAAGGAGTGCTGATGCAAAATACCAGAAATCTGTTGGCTTTAATAAAGGGCATTTATTCAGGGTAGAATCTTGCAGTTACCAGGCCATAAAGCATGTTACTTCCCTCACCAAAGTCTGTTGCCACATGTTGGAGCAAGATGGTGCCAACATCCAGCCTTCCTCTTCCTCTTAAGGCTCCATGGTCAGGCTCTCTAGGCTTTATCTCTCTCCCCAGGACTCGATTCTCTCCAAGCTCAGCTGCTTTGTTGTCTCCACAAGGCTAGCTGTGAACTTTCAGGTGAATGGCTAGGTTATTTTCCAGGGGCCTTCTCTCCTTCTTAACGACCAAGCTCCTCTGTGTGCTTACTTCCCAGGGCTCCAGCTCAAAAACTTCGACCTCCTTTCTCTGCAGAGTGGTTTCTCTGTGAATCCCTGCCCACCAAGGGGACGGTGACTCAATGTCCAACTGACGTGGCCCAATCAAAGCCTTAATCATTATTTAATCAAGTAAAAGTGTAACTCTGAATCCAATATAATCTAATATGACTAGGGGAACAGACCAGTTCAAAAACATAATCCAATATCTACTTTTGGAATTCATAAATAATGCCAAACTGCTACAAAGCAGTATCTCATTGTGGTTATAATTTGTATTTCCCTGATGACTAATGATGTTGAGCTACTTTTCATGTGATTATTGGTCATTTGTGTATTTTCTTTAGTGACATTTCTATACAAGTCTTTTGTCCATTTTTTGGGTGATTTGCCATTTGATTATTAATTTGGAAGAGTTATTTATATATACTGAATACCAGTCCTTGGTGGATACATGTTTTGCAAATATTTTCTTTCTATGACTTGCCCTTTCATCTTCATAATGGTGTCTTTGGAAGAGTAAAAGTAAAAATTTAGATTAAGTCCAATTTATCAATTTTTCTTTTATTATTCATATTTTTGTCTTATCTAAGAAATTATTATGTTAAGCATTAATAATAATAATAATTGCTGTTATTATATTAAGAATTACTAAGTGCATGGGCTTGGTAGTACTCAAAATTGGATTCCAGCAGATTCACTGCCTACATGTCTATGGGTAAGTGTTTTAGTTTGCTAGGCTGCTGAAAGCAGATACCATAAAATGAGTTGGCTTTTATCAGTGGGAATATATTAGTTTACAAACTCCATTTCAAGGTTGAGAAAAATGTCCAGTGCTTTCTCCCTGAAGTTCATCTGCCAGTGATCCTGGACTCCTCTGTCACATGGCAAGGGAAATGGCAGCATCTGCTGGTATCTCCATTCTCTTCTGAGTTTCATTGTCTTGAGCTTCTTGCTTCCATGGCTCCCTCCCCCTCCCCCTCTCCTCCCCCTCCCCTTCTCCCTCTCCCTTCATCCCTTTTATAAAGGACTCCAGTAAGAGGACTAAGACCCACCCTGAGTCATGCCTTAATTGAAGTAAACTAATCAAAAGGCCCTACCTACAATAGGTTTACACCCACAGGAATGGATCAGCTTTAATAAAAGACTTTCTGGGGTACATACAGTTTCAAACCACCACACTCCACACTCCAAAAAGACATGTTCTTTCCATATCAAAATACATTCATTCTGTCACAATATCCCCAAAGCCTTAAATCATTTCAGTAGCAAATACTAAATACAAAGTTTCATCAAAATAGGTAATAGGTATGGTCTGTCCTGGGGGACAATACCCCTCTGTCTGTGGACCTGTGAAACCTAGAGAACAAATTATCTGCTTCCAATATAAAATGGAGCGACAGTCATAGTATAAACATTCTCATTTCCATAAGGGAGAAATGGGAAGGGAAACAGGGGTCATGGGTCCCAAACAATTCCTAAACCCTGCAGGGCATACTCCATTAGATTCAAGGTCTAAGAGTCACCTATAGAATGATGTTTTGTCCTTGGGGCCTGATGGAGCAGCAACCCCACCCTTTCCAAGTGCTTGTGGATTGGCCATGCTCTCACCAAATACTGGGATGAAGGCTCCAACATCTTCAAGCATTGGGGTGATAACCAGGCTCTCAGATCCACCTTCATCAAGCAGTGGGACTCTAGGCAATCCCCCTGACATCTGAGAAAACTGGGGTGGTAACACTCTTCCTGAATAACAGTGAGGAAGCCCCGCCCTCTCCAAGTAACAGGCATACTCACCATTTCAACACACATGGGCCTGCTTTGTTAGTCCGAGAAAATGTCTTTGGTCCAGACCTCAGCTTCCATGGTCCTGCCCTCAAAGTGGTTTTTCCTTCAATCTGTTCCTTTTCTATTCCTTATTTTCCAGGCTGGCAGTGGTTCCTTTCATACAGATCTCACAAAAAAACTTGTTGGTTTCCCATGTAGTACACAGGGGTCAAAACCATCAGACAAAAACTTTCCACAAAACCTTTCTGTATAACTGCCTTTCTAATCCTGAATTGCAGTGAAAGGGTTGACTGGTTCCATATCCAAATAAACCCTCACATGGAGCACTATTCTCTGGGCACTTACATTTTGGAAGCTCAGAATTTTCCAAACTGTCAATATCTGATTTTTTTGTACCCAAGAGTTCAGTTCTCTCTTTATCCCTTTTCTCTCACATTTTACTTGTAAGGTGCAAGGAGAAACCAGGCTGCATTTTCCACATTTAGTCTGGAAATCTCCTCAGCTAAATATCCAAGCTCATCACTTTCAAATTCTGCCCTTCATCTGACATCTGAACACTATTTTGCCAACTTCTCTGGCAGTTTAAAACAAGGGTATCCTTCCTTCCACTTTGTAATCTCACATTCATCATTTCTGTCTAAGGCCTCATTGGAAGTACCTTGAGCATCCATATTTCTACCAACAGTCTCTTCAAGGAAATCTAGGGCTTTTCTACCCAGCACCTCACAATTCTTCCAACCTCCACTCATTACCCAATTACAAAGCCTTTTTTACATTTTTGGTATTTGCAATAGCAATACCCCACTCTACCAGTACCGAGATCTGTTTTAGTTTGCTAGGTTGCTGAAAGCAGATACCATAAAATGGTTGGCTTTTAATAGTGGGAATTTATTGGCTTACAAACTCACAATTTCTCAGCTGAGAAAAATGTCCAAATCAAGGTCCATCAAGTAATGCTTCCTCCCCAATGTTTGGCTGCCAGTGATTCTGGACTTCTTTGTCACATGATAAGGCACATGGCAGTGCTTGCTTGTATCTCCCTTCTCTTCTGGGTTTCATTGTTTTCAGCTTCTTGCTTCCATGTCTTTCTCTATATATATCTCTCTTCGTATTCACCCTGTTTATAAAGAAGTCCAGTAAGAGGATTAAGACCCACCCTGGACCACACCTTAACTGAAGTAACCTAATCAAAAGTCCCTGCATACAATAGGTTTGCACTCACAGGAGTGGATTAGCATTATTTTCTGGAGTATATACAGTTTCAATCCACAGCAGCAAGGGATCCAATCTCTCTTTTTCTCAGTTTCCTCATATATAAATTGGAATAATTTTATTATCTACCTTTCAGGGCTATGGTAAAGATTAAATGAGATAATAACTCTAAAATACTTGATGAAGGTTCTGATACTTAATGAGCATTACTAAATGATAGATTTTATTGTTATCATTAGCAAATGTGGGTCTTTGGTACATTGTTATCATCTTTTTAAAAACTCCTTTATCTTTTTTTTTTCTCAACTTAGGCAGCAACCAAGATAATTTCTCCACACAAACTGAATGACCACTCCATAAGGGGATTTTAACTAAAAATGGCTCTATCATGCTGTGGCTCTTAGTGAAGCAGTCAAGATGATACTCCCCTGAACACAAAGGGAAACATAGGGTCCAGTAAGCAGACCCCTGAGTGGCCCCTGACCACAACAAGTAGCAGCTATCCAATTCTGAGTTCTTGCATCTTTGGGCACAGAGCACCAGGTAACTCATAGCAGGTCATCAAACTCCCTTTCCTTCAGACATCATATCATGTATTTGATTTGGGGTTTCATTCTACTCTAAGACATTTTTCTTATTATTTTTTAATCCTCTCAAATTTGGAAGGATATTTTTTTGACCTTGTTATAATTAACAATAGCTATTACTTGTTAATGAGCTATTACATGCAACTCCATATTATTCTCCTGACAAGCTGACAGAATTAACTAATTAACAAGGTTTGACTACCATCTCAAATCAGCTGGCAATGCTGTGGGCTTTGACACTGAAAAAAGTTCTTTGAAGCTTACTTATCAACCTAACCTACTGTATGTGAATAACAAATACAGGATTGCTGAATACAGGAGTTTGTCTTCAGTATGTACTCAGTACACAAAGCCATCTTGAAGTTCTCTTTAATGGATTATCTCAGCTACTTCTACATTGATAAACACCTACTTAGAGCATTAACAATAAATAATTTTCATGAAAACAATGGTTTTGAAGATACTATGCATAACGTGCTATTACTCATTTAAGACTTCTCTTCAAGAAGGCCTTAACCTGATTAATTTGGAGAGTGCTCTTTCTTTAACTCATATGTGAGTTTACCCATATTTCTAGTAATGAAAATACACAGCACACAGGCACCACCTAGGCAGAAACAACAAATTGAGGGAGTAATAAAAGAATACAAGAAGCCTCAGTTAAGAAGCATGGAGGCAAATGGTGGTTTCTGCTCAACTAAACTTTCTTGTTAGGATAGTGAGGCACCATAGAAAGAATGCTGGAGTTTAGTGTCAAAAGTAGAAGATTTAAGTCCCCTTGTCACTGGTTATTAACTTGTGACTTTGAATTATATCTTCTCTGATCCACAATTTCCATATGTGAAAAATTGGATAGAAATGCTTATGTTATAGAGCTTGGAGAGAATTCAAATAAAAGCATTAAATCTTTGTAAAATTTAAAAGTTCTACAAAAGTAAGGGAATATCAGAGGTTTACCCATTTACATCCTTGAACCACCAAAGTAAGGGCTTTCAATTAGGATATCCATTGTGATAAACATGGAGTTATGCTTCCAGATTCCCTTTGATATAAAAACTCATTGCCCCAGTTACTGGAAGTGCTATCAGTAGACAGCCTTCAGCTTTTAACCCCTTCAGGGAATGCTGCACCTGCACACAGATGTCTCATGTGCTTCTCAAGGTGGCCCACATTCATTATCTTATTGAGGCAAAGATATAAAGACCCAAAATAGAAGCAAGGAGACCAGTCTAGACACTACTGCAGTTGTCCAGGGGACAGATAATGTAGGCTTGGCCTATAGTAGTGGCAGTGAAGATAGAGAAATAGGTATATTGAGGATAGGCTTTGGATGTAGGTTCAACAAGACTCAGTGTTAAGAGGAAGAAAGGATAAGCCATAGATTTTGGCTAGGCATATGGCTAAGTTTTTTTGTTTGTTTGTTTGTTTTGTTGTTGTTGTTTGTTTTTTTTTAAGAGTTTTCTTTTTCTTTATTTGTCTACATTCAGCTTAATTCATATGTGCTGCCTGAAGGATCCAGACATGAAAAAAAAAAAAAAAAAAACAACCACAAACCCTACCCCCCCCAAAAAAACACTTTTTCCCCCTGGTTTTTAAAATAAAATCTTCACTTATAAAACAGAAACACTGAAGCATTAAAATACAGAATGTTCGTTTAATTCACTTCACAAAAGCATTAACAGATGACGTGTCCCTCCTGTAACTATAGACAAACTAAGTTAACACGAACACCAATTGTAAATTGAGGGATACTGAACTGCAAGAACTTAGATAACTACTCTGACAAAGTTGTAATGGCAACTAACAAACCACTGAAAACATGGAGTCCCAAACACGGCTAAAATGGGTCACGGGACAGGTGGTGGCTTGACCAGCTGCACCTCACAACACGACAACATGGAACTTGGGTGGGGACAGGGATGAGGGGGACTGGAGGGGCCGGATGACAGGGTAATGGCGATGTGTAAAACTGCCTGTTCTGACGGGGTGCCAGTGCAGAAGGTGGCCAGCTTCACCCCGCGGGGAAGGGCTTATCTGTACTGGCAGTTTATGCTGTGCTCTGCGTTTCTGCCGTAGCCACCCTGGGAGGACTGGTAGGAGCTGCAGGAGCCGCTGTAATTCTGCCCGGACTCCGGGGAGTTGTAGTTGGACTGTGACAAGTAGCCTCCTTGTTTGCCTTGGTAGGAGGAGCCGCCCCCAGAACCTCCGCAGTAGACCCCATGTGAACCTGGGTTGTAGGACGACCCTCCTGAGTCGTAGCTGTTCCCTCTGCTTCGGCCTCCACTAGCACTGTAGTTGAATTTGCTCTCATAGTTGTGGTCTGATCCGCCCCCACCTCCGGGTGAGCTGTAGGAGTTTGAATAGGAGTAACTGCTTTGTCCATGGTTATGGTCTTTCTGTTTGCCCTGGGAGGGGGGCATAGTTGTTGTACTGGCTGTGGTTATAGGACTGCTGCTGGCCTTGGTGGGACTGGTAACCTGAGCCTTAGAGGGCTTCCGCTGGCCCCCATGCTGAGGCTCCTTCAGCGTGCTTCGGGGTCACAGGTGAGTTGTAGTTGTCGCCCTGGTAGTAGAAGCCGTAGCCAGAGGTGCCCCCGCCGCCGCCGCCGCCGCCGCCACCAGCATTCCCAGAATGCCCTCTGTTGCTGTAGAATTGACTGTAGCCTGCTGTCGCCGAGTTGCTTCCGTACCCATACCTCCCATACCCAGCGCCCGCGTTCATGTAACCTCCGTGGTTGGCGCCACCAAATCCTCTGCCTCGTCCTCGTTCGCGGAGATTCCCTCCTCTTCCTTGCCCTCGGAGGTTTGGAGGCGAGGGCACTTCATCGTGCATGGGACCTCCCATTCCAAACCCAGGGTTGTGTGGCTTAGCAGCAAATTTAGTCCACCTCTGACGGGTACCGGGGCCCTCTTCTTTTTATTCGCTTCAAGGGCAAGAGGGGCATCAGGGAAAAGCTTTTCTAGTGCAGCAAGTGCAGCATATGCCTTTGCCACCTTTTTATTGGAAACAGAACCTTAAAACTTCTGCCCATCCACCTCAATCTCCATGACAAAGCGCTTGTCATAACTGCCACCTGTCACCAAGATGAGTTCCTATGTGAGGCCATGCCTCTTTTAATTTAGTTCCCTGACTGGATTGTTGCCATGCTTCCTTAAGATCGACCCCTGCTGTTTTATGTTCTCGGCAGTAGGGTAGGAGGGGAAGGCTGCGCTAGGGGTTGACACAGTTTCCACCACGGGGGGGAGGGGCCACCACCTCCGGCTTCCCTCCGTCTCCTAGGCCGAGTCCTCCCCCTTGCTTGATTCTCGACCTCCGGCTCCTGTAGGCAAACCCATGTCCTGTAACACCTTGACGGCAACATGCAGCTTGGCAATCTTTTTCGAGGGTCTGGAGGCCTGGAATAAGCTCCCATCTACCTCCACAAACATTGTGAAGTTGGGGACATGGACCGGGCCAGTCTGGGAAACCAGTTTATTCTGCATGCCCGGTTTCAGGGTTTCAGTCTTATCAGAGCGTTCATAGCTTGGGAAGGCTCTGCCTCTTCCTCTTTCCTCTGGATTATCTCCTTCTTGTTAGGAGACTTTTCCTCCCTGTATTCCTCCATTGGGTATTTCATGGGTGTAATGGCATAGGTTATACTGGGAGGTGGGGGATTTGGAAGGTGTAGTCCACTCGGTTGTCATTCTTTGGTTTCTTCAGCATCTTAGAAGGCAGAGGGTACTTGTCCACAACTTTATGGAGCTGGCCAAAAGAGGTGAGTCACAGTGCATGCTGTGTACTCTGTGTAATATCTTCCCATTGCTGTCTGTCTAGATGCCCAATAGCATCAGTGGCTTCTTTTTCACAAGGGCCTTAAATGCCAGAACCATCTGGCATCACGATCCCAGACTCCAGACACACCAGCACTTATTGGAGGGCCTCGCCTGCCCCCATGGGTCTGTTGGCTGGTCCAATGGATTTCTCACACAGAAGCTCCAGGGGCCATCCTCTGAAGGGACCTCAGGTAGGTACATGGGTGCACAGGTCTCTCAGAACCTGGATGACAATGACTCAGGACTTCAGTCTGTTGCTCTGGCCTGGAACCACTTGGCATGTCAGAGGGATGCCAAGGAAGCAAGGCATTTCTGCCTGTCCAGAATGTCCGGGGGATCCTTGACTGATAGCGTTTCTCCAGCTAATACTTTCTCCATTTCTTCTCTGACAACAAAGGATGTCAGGTGGATATGGTCAGGGACAATGGAGGCTCTTTTGTGTTTTTTTTTGTGTTTTTTTTTTTTTTAATCACAATTGAAGCATCATCGACAGATTGGAGTATTTCATACTTGTCTTCTGTAACAGCAGCAAACTGGATGGCCAGGTTGTAGGCCACCTTGCCCAGTAGGGCGCTCGTAGGCTTCTCTTTACACAACAGGACCACCTCCAGATCCAAGTTCCCCTTGAGCAGAAGGCCCTTGGCCACAAGGCCAATGCACATCATGCTCCATGTGCTCCATCTTCTGTTCCCCGGCCCCTTCTTTGGTCTCATCCTCCGGGGGCACATCCATGTCCTCGGACTTGACGTGCTCATCAGTGCCCTTTTCCTGCTCATCTATCCAGTCAGACACAGCTTTGAGAGCCCTCTCTGTGTGGGACACCATGTTCTGGACAACCTCCAGCTCCTCTTGGGTTGGGTAAATGGAAGAATGTTTGGCCCTAACATAGCGATCATCATTCACAAAAATTCGCATTGGGTGCATTTTTACTTCTTTTTCTGTAGTGTCTGGAAAACAAATTTTTGCTTATCTTTTCAAATTGTGACAGATTTCCTTGGCATTACCAACACTTCAACTATCTGCAAAGGGGCATCTTGTAGTAAGGAGCCACACCTTCACTCTGTGAGAAGCGAAGGATACTGCCGTTGTGTTTAAGGACAGCTGTATCTCCTGCGGACCTCGTCGGCGTCCCTTTTCCCAGACTGCAGCCGCGGCTGCACTGCCCTCCTGCCACAGCCCGCTGGGGTCTCCCCCCAAAAGCCAAGTGGTGCACACCTGGCTTCTGAGTCTATCTGCAATGGTGAGGGGAGGAGGAGGAGCTGGGCCCGGGGCTGGTTAAGTTTTAATTTTTGATCATATTGTTTAAGATGCCTAGTAGACATCTAAGTGGAAATGTAAATGAGATAGATGAATACAGGAGTTTGGAGCTTAGAAGAGAAATGTAGGGAATATATTTAGGAGTCATCTGCATAAGAGTATGGAAGTAAATGAGATCACCTTCCTAGGATATGAAAGCCTGGGTCTCTGTATCATTCAGGCATAGAAAAATGTACTTATTTATCTCATACCTCTACAGATATAGAAATACAGCATTTCCTAAAATTTATGACTTAAATCCAGTAAGTAGAACATTTAGAAAGAGGCTTCATTAAATGAAGGGACTTTAGGTTTTGCTATTGCTTTCTTTACACTAATAATTACAGAGCTCCTACTATGTGCTAAGTGATTTATGTACATTGTATTATTTAGAGCTCACAAGTCTAGGTGGGCACTACCATCTTTGATGCAGATAAGGAAACTGAGGTTCAGAGAAGTGAAGACATTTGATCAAGTTTACAGTTAGTAAATGATGGAGATGGTCTCACAGCCATTTAGCATTCACATGTGCCATAATAGCAATAGTAAAGACATCTGTTAACAGAGTACCCAGTATGTCCAGGTCCAGTGCTAGAGTGCTTTACAGGACTTGTCCCATCTCATTTTCACAGAAACCCTACTTTTTAAAAATATACTTTTTTATTAAAAAAATAGATTACATAAATGTTACATAAAAAATATAGAGGGTTCCCATATGCCCTGCTCCCTAGCCCTCCAACACTTTCCCCACATTAACAACATCCTTCATTTGTTACAATTGATGAACACATTTTGGAGCATTGTTACTAAGCGTGGATTATAGCTTACATTGTACACTCTCTTCTGCACATTTTTGTAACTTATTACAAGATATATAATGGCCTGTATCTGTCATTGCAGTGTTGTTCAGGACAATTCACAAGTGCTGAAAATGCCCTCAAATTACAGCTATTTTTCCCTCTCCCTCCTCTCAGAACCTGCAATGGCCACTGTCTCCACATCAATGATAAAAGTTCTTCCATTGCTAGAATCACACTAAGTCTACAGTAGAATAACAGTAAGTCTACTCTAGTCCATTGTTTATTTCCATTTTATAGGTAAGAAAACTGAGGTTTAGAGATGCTAGTAACTTGGCCAAAATCTCTTAGCTAGTAAAAAACAGAATGGGATTTCAAATCCATGTTGTTTAACTCCAGAGCTTATACTCTTAACCACAATATTATACTGCCTTCCATCTCCTACAGCCTTAGGTATGTTAAAGCAAAAGATTCCCCTAGAAGGAAAAATAAATCTCCCTGGGATAGTTAGGCTAATGTGTCAACTCGGCCAGGTAATTGTGCACAGTTGTTTGGTCAAGCAAGCACTGTGCTCATTGTAATACAAGGACATTTATGGGCTTTAGTCATCAGTGAGTTTACTGCATAGATGGCTGATTGCATCTACGATCAACCAAGGAGATTGCCATCAGCAACGAGTGAAGTTTCATCCAATCAGTTGAATGCCTTAAAAGGGGAAGTGATTTCATTATTCAGAGAAAATTTCCCAGCTCGTCTTTGGACAGCCAACATCCCCCAGAAACTCAGGGACCTTCACTGGACTTTCATCAGATCTCCTGGTTTTCAGCCTGCCTCCGGAACCTGGACTTGTGCATCCCCACGGTCATGTGAGAAACTCTTATAAAACCTCATACTGTTTACAGATATCTCCTGTTGATTCTGTTTCCATAGAGAACCCTAACTAATACACTCCCCAATTTCCAAGCATATTGAAAACATAACATTAAAATGGTAGGTTATTTAAAAAATTAAGTTGATTAGAAATAAGAAGCTGGAGGTGATTACTAAAAATCAACAAGATATTTGGAAAACATTTGTTCAAGTATTTTCTAAAGCTGTCATCTTTAAGGAAGCAATGGTAAAAATGTGAATGTGAATTTGCCTTAGAATCTAAATTGTATTTGGACATGAAACATAATGAACACAGGCAACCAACAGGGTATTGGACCCTAGCTTTATGAGGACAGTATTCTTAAACACTTGATGTACTTGAAGATTCTTCTATTAGACATTTTGGAAAGATTAGAAAATATCCCAAAGACAAGGAGATTGTTTTAGTGGGTGCAATAACCCTTAGCATAGGATTAGCATAAAGGTATACCTGCAGTTTCTCTTCTTCTTTCACTCAGTTTCTTGGCTCCCAAGGAAAGGGTCATAAAAGATTATCTAGTCTCAACAGTCATTTCATGAACACATGCAATATCCAGAGCACAATAATAATTGCTCTAGAGACACCAAATTGTTTTTGAATGTTTTGAATGAATCTTGTATGGAAACCTAAAGATGGACAAATTATTCTCTGGAGGTCCATTAAATGTTTTATAGATCTGTATGATTTTCTCCAACACTTAGTAGAGAGTCTGAAACTTACTAGGCATTCAAAAATATTAGTTAAATTAATACATGAGCCTTCAAAACTTCAAGTTAAAGAAATATCCAAGAGCATGAATTTAAGGCACCATGGCAAGCCCATTGGTTTTCAATGTCCAACTTAGAAGTATGTCTCCTATATGTAATGAAACCCTCCTCTGGAATAAGGCTCAAACCCAAGGCCAAATGAATACCTCACTATCATTGATCCTTTCAAAACAAAATTCTGAAGGGATTGGTATATCCAGTTCTTTTTTTTTTTTTTTTTTTTTTTTTGTCAAAGGTTGATTTTATTTTCATTTATTCTACATACATTAATTGGCATGCTAGAGTATTTCCCCCTTATCGATCTATCTCTCTACTGACCTACCTGCCATCTATCTACATATGCACCTATCTAATCATTCATCTTCAAAGAATATATGAACTCATGGAAAATGTTTTATAGTATGAATTATAATCCATTACTGTCAATAGTTCTTGAATGTTGAATGGATGAAAGTAAAGTTTCAAGCTTTCCACAAGACAGACATGCTAGTCAACAAAGAAGGAACATTTGTAGAATCTTTATCTGTTTGTTTTTTAAAATATCTTTTTATTAAAGAAGTTGTGAATTTACAAAACAATCATGCACCTGTGTAGAATTCCCATACAACACTCCTTCACCAAACTCACCATACTGCTGTGGATATTTGTTACAGATTATGAGATAATATCATCAGATTATTACCATTAAATATGGTCCATAGTGTACATTTAGCATATTTTTCCATACCCCCCTATTATTAACATAGTACATCTTTGGCATTGATGCAAGAATTTTATTGTATTGTTGTTAACTATAGTCCATAAGTCATATTAATTGCATTTTTCCCATGCTTCTCTACATTTCCACCACCCTGCAATTGTGACATATATCTGCTCTAGTTCACAGAAGGACATTCTTGTATCTGTACCATCAACTACAATTCTCATCTACCTCTTGGTTCTCTATGTTATTCCATCCCTAGATTATTCTCTATCTTTTTAACAATTGATATTTACATCCCTAGACTACCCTTTTCAGTCACAATCCCATTTATAAATCAGGTGCTACTCGCTATAATGTGTTACCATCAGCTCTATCGATTTCCACATTTTTACAGTCAAGTTAATTAAAACTTCTGCATATATTAACCATCAGTAGTTCTTCTCAGCTCTCCTCTTATCTCCTAATAACCTATACTCTAGGTTTTAACTCCATGCGTTTATTATTTGTATTTAGTTCATATTAGTGAGACCATGCAACATTTGTCTTTTTGTGTCTGGCTTACTTCACTTAACATAATGTTTTCAAGATATTTCCATGTTATCATATGCATCCCAATTTCATTTTTTCTTACTGCATCATAGTATTCCTTCTTATGTATATATCGCATTTTGTTTATCCACTCATTGGTTGATGGCCAATTGAGTCATGTCCATCTTTTGGCAATTGTGCATAATGCTGCTATGAACATCGGTGTGCAGATGTCTGTTCGTTTCACAGTTTTCAGTTCTTCTGGATATGTTCCTAGCAGAGGAATTGCTGGATCATGTGGCAGATCTCTATTTAGCTTCCTGAGGAACCACCAAACTGTCTTCCACAGAAGCTGCACCATTTTACATTCCACCAACAGTGAAAGAGTGTTCCTACTTTTCCACATCTTCTCCAGCACTTACTAGTTTCTGTTTCTTTAAATAATGGTCATTCTGTGCAGTGTGAGATGATATCTCATTGTCATTTTGATTTGAATTTCTCTCATAGCTAGTGATATGGAACATTTTTTTATGTGCTTTTTGGACATTTGTATTTCCTCTTTTGAGAAATGCCTGTTTAAATCTTCTGCCCATTTTTAATTGGATTGCTTGTTCTTTTATTGTTGAATTATATATCTCTTTATATCAGATATGTGGTTTCCAAATATTTTCTCCCATTGAGTGTCCTGCCTTTTCACTTTCCTGACAAAATCCTTTGTATCACAAAGGTGTTTAAGTATCTGTTTTTGTTTGTTTGTCTGCTTGCTTGCCTGATTTGTTGCCAATCTCTCACAGCAGTCACTAATTTTAAGTATTTGGCTTAAAATAATGGTAAATGGAGTATGCATACTGATAGACAATTATGTCCCTAGCCAGTAGAGTCTTTAATTCTGCAATTCTCTGAAGCTACTACCACATGCATATGTCCTAAATCAGACTCTTCTGTGTAGCTCACCACACTGAGTCAGGCCAGTGCTTCAGATAATTCTCTCTGGTTTCAATGTGTGTGTGGAGGTGGAGGGGATGGTGGGAGTAATGATGGTTCACAGTTCAGTGGCATTCACTCCTTTGTCATAACTATCAAGTAAATTTAAATGTGCCTAGTAAGTATGTTTCTAGGGTGTTCCAGATTGAAAATTTCTACATGACTCAATTCCCCTAGCTTTTTAATTATACCACAATTATAACAAATTTGTTAATAGCCTGATAATCAAATGATTTAAAATATTTGCTTAGGAGGTTATATACATTTTTCATAAAAATAATTATCTTTTTAAGAAGCTTTACATTATAAAAATGTTACATCCCCACATACCCCACCCCTTTCCTCTCCCATACTTTCTCCCATTAACAACATCTTTCATTAGTGTAGTACATTTATTACAATTGAGGAATATATATTGAAACATTGTTATTAACTATGGACTACAGTTTACATTATGGTTTACACTTTATACCAAACAATTTTATAGGTTTTGACAAAATGTATAATGGCTTGTGTTCATCATTCCAATGTCATGCAGGACAATTCCAATGTAACAAAAATGCCCCATGTTACACCTATTCTTCCCTCTCCCTCCCCTCAGAACCTCTGGTGATCACTGTCTTTATATCAGTGTTACAAGTTCTTCCATTACTAAAATAATAATAAGTCTAGTTTAGTCCACAGTTACATTCCCCCCATTATGTTTGTTCATTCCTTAATCATGAGGATTTTAGGATGGTGATGCCCACTCTGCTTCCAATAGAGAGGTGGCTTAGAACCCTTGGGGAGGTGGATGGAACTGTCTTGCTTCTAGTTTTAGATACTCTGTTTTTTTTCGGTATGGGCGTTGTCTATCATCATCTTTTTTTAAGTTTTCCTGGGTGAGTCTGATGACCTGGAGAGTAGGTGTTGGAAGCAACGCTGCTGAGATTCAGGGCTCAACCGGCATATGTACAACCAGAAGATTTAAGTCTCTGGGACATATATTCATGGGTGTAGTGCTAATTATAGGGTCAAATAAAAGAGGCAGAAAAACCATATGTAGGAAAATTATAAATGAGTCTAACTCATACATTGAGGAGATAGGTTAACATATATTTCAAGGTAAGACCCACAAACGGGGTGCAGATTTCCTGGGGTTGTGTGCCCTGCCTATAATATCTATATGCCTCTATAGCCCTCAGGAGTACCCCTGCTTGAGGCACTGTTTACTGTGGCAGTCAATGAGATCCTCCTGAGACTTGCACAAGTGTAACATCTGGAATGACCTCCCGATTCACTTTGAAATCTCTTAGCCACAGAAACTAAATTGTATCTAATATTTATCCCTCTTGGTCTAGATCTTTTTCCAAATGTATCGCTAGTTGGCACTTGGCAATAATCCCTCAGTGCCAGGGAGGCTCATCCCCGGGAGTCATGGCTCATACTCAGGGGAAGGTAGTGAGTTTATATACTGAGTTTGGTTTAGAGAGTACCCACATTTGAACAACAAGGAGGCTTTCAGGAGGTAACTCTCAAGCAATATATATTACTAGGCTATGTTTCAATATCACAAGAACAGTGTTCATAAGAACAAGCATTCATATCCAGGGTCTGGTCGTATTGGTCTGTTTTCCTTTTATTAGGCACTGTTCATGTAATCTAGAGATTCTTGCCACTCTGTTGGAGAATGTAGCAGGACTCCCTAGGATGGGAATTTAATATTCCATCAGTTATTGTGTGGGTCTCCACCTACCGAGACAACACTCCATGCCCACTTGAACAAATTCATATGCCATAAATGCATGCCCCAGGTTCACCCCTCCCCACACCAATATTACTCTCTTGCCATGGTTGTAACTCTTCTGAAATCCAAAACATCCCCCAAAAGAAAGCCAAAAAATAAAAAATAAAAATAAATAAAATAATAAATTTTGGCATTTGTGCCTTTTATCACCATAAAATTTATCTTTTATGTCTACTGAAAATTTCTTCTGTATGTTCCCCCAGAGTATTTTTTTTTCACTTTATTTTCCAGGAAGCTTTAGGTTACAGTAAAGACACAAAAATATAGGGCATTCTCATATACCTCCCACACCCCCACACATCCTCCCCTACCAATAACATTCTACAGGAATATGGTGCATTTGTTTTAATTGATTAACAAATATTGAAGCATTGCTACTATGATGAGGTTATATACATTTTAATGTGTATATAGTAGAAGCACAGTAAACAATGTCCATTTTCCTGAGCTGAATTTAAAAGAATAAGAATGTTAATAATAATAAGAGCAGTATTAGAGACTGCCTAGGATTTTTACAATATAAGTTCAGCTAAACATGATGTTCTCTGGGCAAATGCACAGCTAAACACATAGCAGTTGTGAGATACCAGCTAGAACAGGAGTATTGTGTTTTGCAGCAGGAATATTTTATTTCTGGGTATTGTAAATGGGATGTGTTTATATTTTTGTTATTATCTTACAATTATAGAATATGAGTAAATAAGATTCTTTGAGGTAATCTCTTCCAGCTTTTCTCCCAATGGAGTTATCATTTTGATAACTCTTTCTGAATGTGTCCAGTGATGGAGAATTCACATCCTAAAAAAGCATCCTCTTCCATTGCTAAAAAAGTTGACTCCTAGAAAAGTCCCTTTCTACATGGGGTAAAATCTATTTCCTTATAGCTCATGCCATCACTACTACATTTACTGCCTTGCAGTAAACCTAATGCTTTTCTATGTGACAATCCTTTATATTTTTTAATAGACCTACAATTACCCACCCACTTAGGACTGCCCCTAAGCCTAGTAACCTCTTCTCAAAGTTGAAACCCCGAGTTTGTTCATTTGTTTAGCTGTTTTTTGTGAAAATTAGTCTTGAAAACTTCCCCTTTTCCTTTGCAATTATGTAGACCTGGGTTCAGATTCTACTCCCTTATTCTATGCTCTATAAAGTAGGAGAAATGTTTCCTACCTGAAGAGATTTTGTGAGAAATAAATTGGTAGGTAACACTTATTTAATATTATTAGTCAAGAATCTTTCTACTTGCTTTTCCATATGTTAACTAATTTAATTTTAATAACAAATCCATGAGGTAGTATATTACTTTCCTAAATTTCTTTAACAAATTACCACAGATTAGGTGGCTTAAAACACCAGAAACTTATTTTCTCACATTTCTGGAGAGCAGAAGTTTGTAATCAAGGTGTTGACAGGTTTGGTTTCTACTGGAGAAGTTGAAGGAGAGTCTGTTCCATGCCTCTTGTGGTTCCCGGTAACCCCGATGTTCCTTGGATTGTAGACACATCACTCCAATCTCTGCCTCCATCTTCACATGGCATTCTCATCTGTGTCTGTGTTCACTCCTCTTCTTGAAAGTACACCCATCATTGGATTTAACACCTTAAGTCCAGGATGATTTCTTCTTAACTTACTTCTTAATTATATTGGCAAAGACCCTAATCCCAAATAAGTTTATATTCATAGATACTGGGGAATAGGACTTGAACATATCTTTTTGAGGGACACAGTTCAATCTACAAAAGGAAGTTATTATTATTATTTAACCATATCATACATAAGATCTTTGAGACAATAAACAACTTGTCCAAGGTTGCCTAACTAATTATAGGCAAAGTAAGGATTTGAACCCAGGCAATCTGGCCCTAGAAATGTCACCTTTAATTCCCATGCAGTACTACTTCTACTGAAGGTAATATATAAATTAACTTTATATAAATTATAATATATATAAAAGGTAATATATAAATATGTAAAAGGTAATATGTTAAAACTACCTAGCTCTTGAAAGAATTATGCTAGATGAAATAAGCCAGACACAAAAGGACAATAATAGTTGATTCCATTCATATGAAATATATAGAATAAGCAAATTCATAGAGAAAAAAGGCAGATTAAAGGTTACCATGGTCTGGGGATAAGGTAGGCTGAGGAGTTATTGCTTAATGGGTACAGAGTATCTGTTTGGGGTGATAAAACTGTTAGAAATAGTGGCAATGGCTGCACAGCATGGTAAATGTAATTAATGCCAATAAATTATACACTTAAAATGCAAACTTTAGTTTATATATATTATATATATGCACATATATTTAATCCTAATAAAAGTTTTTAAAAAGTATTTACCAGAGTGATTGCTATAGTAGTGGCTTGATGAAGATTGATTTTCTTTCCTACTCACCATTATGTTTACCCTCCTCTGGGTACTCTTCAGTTTTTCTGAATCCCAAACATGGGCCTTAAATTCCAGATGCAATCTCATAATCTAAAACAGAGGGATAATTTCTTCCATTTCTGGTACTAAGTTCAATTTGGACAGTCTGTAAAATTGATGAATTAATTTAACTGAATTCTTCTGCTTCTGATGGCCATATGAAGAGCATTGCCTAAGTTACAGAGACTCATTCATTCAACAAACATAAAGCACCTGCCATAAATTAGACAGAGTTGTCATCTGTTGAGGATACAATAGGTGATAAAGAAACAGACATAGTCCTTGCCTTCATGAAACTTAGAGTCTTGTGGAAAGATAGACATTAAAAAATAAACACAGAAATCAACATATGGTTACTAATAGTAAGAGGTTATGAAGGAAAATAATAGGGGGCAATAAGAAAGACTAAGAAGGGAAAACTTTTCTAAATTGAGCCAGTGGTTAGCTAATGAAAGTTCTTTCTGTGGAAGAAAATTTAAGCAGAGAATCAAAGGGTGAGTTGGACTTAACCAAGGAAAAAGGAATGGGAAAAGAGCATTCCGGGAAGGACTTTAACAGATGTTGAAGGCCCTGAAGAAGGAAAGCACTTGATTGGTCAAGGACCTAAAAGAAATCACCTGACTGGTCAAGGACTCAACTTTTACTAGTTTAATAAAGGGGATCCAGAATGATTCCAAATGAGATTGGATAGAAGGGCAGGTACTAGTTCATCCCAGGCAATTGCCCTCAACTAATGCCGCCACTAGAACAAAGTGGGACAATGTTTCAGGGCTGTGGTCATTTTTCTTGGACAGGAAACTTGAAAGGAGGCAGCTCGAAAAGATGCAGCAAGGACACTCTGCCAGTTGCTCTTATAATCCCTGAGGATTATTTACAAACATGCCATCAGACCATAAATATTTATAGATCCTTCTCATTACTACCACTGCTGTCCTATCTCCTTGTCCTGTATCTGCAATTCCTATTTCAGGTTGCCTTTTTGTAACTATTTTTTGCTCTCCAGTCTTCATCAGATATTCTTTCTAATCAGAGTTCACCTATATAAAAGTGTTGAGGGGAAGGCTATTCAATGTGATTTGCACAAGCATCCTTCACTCTTAGACATGGGGCTGGAACCTACATATTGAGGGTAGAGTTTATATAGCCATGTTCTAGCTTGTTCTGCTAATAGCAATAACATCATGACCCAAGGTCGGGCTCTGTAATCATACTGACATGGTATGAATCCACACAGATGGATTGACTCTACCACCAATTTTCTTGTCACCTTGAACAAATGATTAACCTCTGTGAAGCTCAGTTTCCTTATTTGTAAACATAACATTAAATGAGACCTATCTAGGAGAGTGGTCCTGAGAATTAAGTTAAATAAGGTACTTAATGTATGAAAATGCCTAGCACAATACTTGACATGCTGTAGACTCTTAATAAATAATGAATTTATTTATTTATGAAATAATGTGTTTCTTCTCCACAACATCAGAGGGTGATCTCACATCTAAATCATAAAAACTTATTTTTGTCTTATTATGTCTGGATAGAGATATCTTGTTTGGTTTTGTTAACTTTGATTTCTACAGTATTTTTATGGAACCATATAACTAGTATCTAAAGGAGCCTTAGGAAGCAGTTTTCATACTCACCTTTCAGTGAAAATAGTGATGAGGAGTCTTAATCCTGAAACATACATAATACACGCATACATTTTATACATGCATACATACATATAACAAAATATTTATTGATCATTTCCTTTGTGCAGGGCTTTATGCTAGATCCTGGAGATAAGATGAATTAACATACTCTATGACCTCAAGAAGTACATAGTACAGTGGGTATGACAGAAATGTTTAGGACTAACTATATTACAAGGCAGAATCAAACCATTATTAAATTCATGTTGTTTGAGCACAGAAGGAGCAGTAAAGTCCGCCTGCATATGGTGCCACAATAAGTAGACCTCTTATTATGTGTGTCTAACTTCAAAAGGCATGCTGACATATCCAAACTTACTTACTTCACAGGCAATTAATAATTGCATTTTATCTTGTAACTGCTGAACCTGTTCTGATTTGGAGCATATTTTCCTCAGAGCAAACATTAAGTCTTTCGTAACAATCCAGTCCATACTAAAGACTGTGGGGGATAGAGGAGAATCAGATTATTTGGTCCTTGCCTTAAAGATGCCTAAAACCCTTGTGTCTCTTGTCCCATTGTGAACCAAAAGCCCACCAAAGTTGCCAATTAGAGAACAATAAACTACTAGTCAGTGTAGAGCTGCCTCTAAGTTCAGAGAAGAAAGACCTCAAGGTGAGTTGGAATAGCTAGAAAAAAGCAGATTCAAAAGTCAGTTCCGAATTTTAGAAATTATCTACAGATGTTTAGAGAACCATTCATATATTCTCCACTGCATAATAAGTCAAAAGAGAAAAATAAGTTCGGTGTACCAGAATCTCTCCCAACGCTTGTTAATCTGAATTTGAAGCACATTGCTTTAGGAGTGTTTTATTTAAATTCTATTAAAAACCTTAGCTGGAATATTCTTAGTTGGTCCAAAGGGCAGGAAGGTTAAGCATGTATTAGAGAAGGCAAGAGACTGACTATAGGATCTCAGAGCTGTATACTTTTCAGAGCAGAAACAATCTGACATAAGAGTAAAAGCAGGGATGCAAAGAAATTCTTTAAAGGCTTGTTTTTTGTCATATGAGCCTTTGAAAAAGGCGTTTTGAATTTTTGAGATCACACATATCCTTTGTCAGTGAAATGCCGCAAGAAGGTATGTTTGGGAAGAAGCTAACATGGAGGAAGAAATGAAGAAGGCTGTTGGAAGACATTAATGAGGTGGAAGAAGGTTAACGATCCAGTTTGAGCTCATTAAATCTATTTTTTTTAGCTCACAGTGGTCCCTGGTGGAACTGGTGCTGACATATCCAGAACACCTTTTCCAGCCCAGAACAATGGAAAAAGGAGGAAGGTGCATCTGATTATGGTTTTCAGGCTACCCCTTAGGAGTAAATACATATTTACTCATAAATACGATAAACAAATTTCACACACCTCAATTTGGGGGTTGATTTTAAATATAAACATGGTAAAAGGAAAGTGTGTTTAAGAGGCAAAAATGTTTATCAGATTTGGAAAAAAATAATTTAAAAATTATCCAGGATTTTTCTTTTATACAAAAAAGAAAAATCTTAGAGAAGGCATCAAAAGAACAGTAATGGTGACATAAATTTGGAGTAAGGGTTTAATTTGGGATTATTATTTATATTCAAGAAATAAAGAGTGAAAATCAGGGGGAAAAAAGTTCTCCAAGCTAGTCATTTAAAATCCACTGAATTATAATTCTCTCCCTGCCCTTAAAATCATGCCTGTCTTCTTGGCCTAGCAGTTCCCAAAGTGCTGTGTGCTTCAAAATATTTGGAGAAATTGTGTAGAATGCAGATTCCTGCTAACCCTCCCACCAGAGATTCTGAGACATTGGGTCTGAGGTTTGGCCCAGGAATCTGAAGGACTAGTGACAAGAAAACATAAAGTAATAATTAAAAGGGAAACACTTTTTCAATTCATCTTATAAACTGCCTTTGTATTTGTTTATTATTGTTTTTAACAGAATTGAATCAAAGAGCAGGGTTATTTGCATTTTAAGAGGATTTATTTCTTTAGTAAGAGATGACATGGCCTTAAATCGTAAAGAAAACTTTATGATTGTGCCAAGAACAAGGATATAGTTCTGAAAACTGCAAGAGAAAAAACAATGAATTTTGTACAAAAGAGAATCCCAATTAGATTAAGTGTCAAGTTCTCATCAAAAACTATGGTGGCAGGAAGGCAGAGGTATGAAATATTTAAAGTGCTGAAAAAACAATTGTCAATCAAGAATTTTATTCTCAGAAAGAATTTCTTTCAAAAATGAGGGAGAAATTAAGACATTCCTGGAAAACAAAAGCTGGAGGAGTTCATTACCACTAGACCTAACTTACAAGCAATGCTGAAGGGAGTTCTTCAGACTGGAAGAAAAGGACACTGGACAATGGCTCAAAGCAGCATAAAGAAATAAAGGTGCTAAAAGGCAAATGCATAAATAGTGATAAATCTGTAGATTTTTACATACACTTTTCAAAGATAATTTGTAAAATGAACCAAAACAAGGTCGGGAGATGGAGAGGGTATAGGAACAATATATGTGTTGACTATTGAGGACAATTTGGTAATAAAAATGAATGCTATAGATTTGGGATGGTAAATTTTAACCCATGATAACCACAAGGAAAATATATGAAAAACGTGTTCAGAAAGAAAAGATAAGGGACTCAAAATGGTACAATACAAAATGCCAAATTACCATGGAAGTAGGTATTAATGGAAGAATTGAAGTTCAAAAAAGGTATGACTTCTGAAAGACCAAATAAAAAATTGCAGAAGAAAGTACTACATTATCAGTAGTTACTTTAAATGTAAATGGATTAAACTCTTCAGTCAAAAGGCCGAAATGAGCAGAATTTTTTTAAAAGCATAAAGCAATCATATGCTCTTTGCAAGAGACTTACCTTAAATTCAAAGACATAAACAGTTTGAAAGTAAAAGGATGAAAAAAACATACCATGCAAACAGGTAACCAAAAGAGAGCTGGGGTAGCTATACTAATCATAGATAAAGTAGACTTTAAGTCAAAAACAGTTACAAGGGACAAAGAAGGTCATTGTATACTGACAAAGGGGTCAATTCAACAAGAAGACATAATAGTTATAAATATATGCATCTAAGAGTAGAGCACCAAAATATATGAAGCAAATACTGAGGGATATGAAGGGAGAAATAGATGGTTCTACATTTATAATAGGAGATTTCAATACACAACTTTAAAAATGAATAGGACATTTAAACAGAAGATCAATAAGGAAAGAGAAGACTTGAGCAAATCTCTAAATCAGCTAGACCTAACAGTCACTGATAGAAAAGTTCACCCAACAGCAGCAAAATACATTCTTCCACACATGCAGTAAACCAAAAAAAAAAAAAAAAAAAAAGCTGGAGTTGCTATACTTAGATGAAATAGACTTTAGAAGCAAAACTGCTATTAGAGACAAGGGAGGACATTATATATTAATAAAAGGGGCAATTCACCAGGAAGAAATAACAATCATAAATATATATGCATCTAACTAAGATGCCCCAACATGAGACAAAACACTGGCAAAACGGAAGGGAGAAATGGCTGTCTGCAATAATAGTTGGAGACTTCAATTCACGACTCTGAGCATTGGATAGAACATCTGGGCAGAGGAAAATAAAGAAACAGAGAGCTTGAATGATATGATAAATGGACTAACCTAATAGACGTATACAGAACATTGCACCCCCAAAATAGCAAGATATATATTCTTCTTAAGTGCACATCACATGGATCATTCTTCAGGATAGACAATATGTTAGGTCACAAAACAAGTCTCAATAAATTTAAAAAAACATTTAAATCATAATACAATGTATCTTCTCCAACAACAATGGAATGAAGCTAGAAAACAAGAGAGGAAGAAATGGAAATACACAAATAAATGAAAGTTAAAGTACATATTGTTAAACAACCAATAGTTCAAGGGATAAATCACAGGGGAAATAAAGAAATATCTTGAGACAAATGAAAATGAAAACAACATACCAAAACTTATAAGATACAGTAAAGGAAGTGCTGAAAGGAAAATTTATAGCTCTAAATGTTTACATTAAAAAAGAAGATTTCAAATCGGAGACATAGCCTCAAACTAGAGGATCTACAAAAAGAAGAGGAAACTAAACCCAAATTATGCAGAAGAAAAAAAATAACAAACACCCCTTCTTGATAAAACACTTAGGATACTAGAAATAGAAAGAGACTTCCTCAACATGATAAAGGGCATATATGAAAATCCCACAGCTAACATCATATTCAATGGTGAAAGACTGAAATCATTGCCGTTGAAGATCAGGAAAAAGACAAAGATGCCCTCTGTCACCACTATTATTCAACATTGTATTGGAAGATGTAACCAGAGAAATTAAGCAAGAGGAAGAAATGAAAGGAATCCTCTATACAGAAAATCTTGAAAAATCTGCAACAAAACTAATAGAACTAATAAATGGATTCAGCCAAGTGGCGAGATATATGATCAACACACAAAAATCAGTATTGTCTCTACAGACTGTTAATGAACAATCTGAAAAAAAAATCAAGAAAAATTCTATTTAAAATAGCCACTTAAAGAATCAACTACCTAAGAATAAATCTAACCAAGAAATTAAGGGATTCATACCGAGCATACTACTCAATGCTGCTAAAAGAAATAAAAAAGACTTAAATAAATGGAAGGACACTCTGTGTTCATGAATTGTTAAGATGTCACTTCTATCTAAAGTGATTTACAGAATCAATGCAATCCCAATAAAAATTCCAACAACATTCTTTGCAGAAATGGTAAAGCCAATCATTAAATTTATTTGGAGGGTAAAGAGCCATGAATAGCCAAAATTGTACTGAAAAAGAAAAATGAAGTTGGAAGACTCAAACTTCTTGATTTTAAGTGTTATTACATGGCCACAGTAATCAAAACAGCATGGTACTGGCACAAGAACAGGCATATAGACCAATGGAATTGAATTGAGAGTTCATAAATTAACCCTTATGTTTACAGTCAACTGATATTTGACAAGATTGCCAAGTCCACTGTATTTGGAAAGAATAGTCTCTTCAACACGAGTGCTGGAAAAACTGGGTGTACATACACAAAAGAATGAATGTTGACTCTACCTCATACCATATACAAAAAAATCAACTCAATATGGATCACAGATCTAAATATAAGAGCCATAACTACAAAACTCCTAGAAGAAAACCTAACAAAGCCTTTTTAGGACCTTGCGTTAGGCACTGGTTTCTTAGACCTTAGACTTGGCACAAGCAAAAATAGATAAATGTGGCTTCATGAAATTTAAAAACTTTTGTTAATGAAAGGACACTATCATGAAAGTAAAAAGGCAACCTATTCAATAGGAGAAAATATTTGGAAATCACATATCCGATAGTTTCATAACCAGAATATATAAAGAAATCCTATAACTCAACAACAAAAAGGCATAATGACCCTATTAATAATTGGTCAAAAGACTTGAATAGACATTTTTCCAAAGAAGACATACAGATGGCTAGAAAAAGATGCTCAACATAATTTGCTATTAGAGAAATGCAAATCAAAACCATAATGAGATACCATTTCACATTCAGTAGAATGGCTACAATTAAGAAAATAAAAAACTACAAGTGTTGGAGAGGTTGTGGAGAAATAGAAACACTCACTCATTATTGGTGGGAATGTAATGATGCAGCCACTGTGGAAAACAGTTTTGTGGTTCCTCAGAAAGTTCAATATAGAATTACCATATGATATGGAAATTCTACTTCTAGGTACATGCCCAAAAGAATTGAAAGCAGAGACTTGAAGAGATATTTGCATATTCATGTTCATAGTGGCATTATTCCCAATTGTCAAAAGATGGAAGCAACCTAAGTGAGACTCAACCGATGAATGGATAAATAAAAAATGGTATATACATCCAATTGAATATTATTTAGTCATAAAAATTAATGAACTTGTGATATATGTGACAGAATGGATAAACCTTGAAGACATCATATTGAAATAGCCAGACACAAAAGGACAAATATTGTATGAACTCACTGATATGACGTAATTAGAATAAGCAAATTCATAGAGTTAGAAACTAGAATATCGGTTACCAGGGGCTGGGGTGGGGGTAATGAATGGGAAGTTAATGCTTAAATTATACAGTTTCTACTAGAGCAGGTGTTCTTAACCTTTTTTGTTCCACGGATCCCTTTGGGTAAAACCACAGACCTCTTACTTAGTCCACACTATATTGTGTATTATTTAATAAATATATCACACCTGCACCAACATGTCACCACAAGAATAACGCTTTTTAAAAATATATATATTTATTTTAAAGAAACTTTAGATTACATAAATGTTACATAAAAATATAGGGGATTCCCATATGCCCCACTCCCTCCCCCTCCCACACTTTCCCACATTAACAACATCCTTCAATAGTATGGTACATTTGTTGCAATTGATGAACACATGTTGAAGCATTGCCAGTAACCGTGGATTATCATTATATTATAGTTTATACTCTGTCCCACGCAATTTGTAAGTTATTACAAAATATATAATGGCCTGCATCCATCATTGCAACATCATGCAGGACAATTCCAATGCCCCCAAAGTGCCCCCTTATTGCACCTATTTTTCCCTCTCCCTACCCTCAGAACGTCCTGTGGCCACTGCCTCCACATCAATGATATAAGTTCTTCCACTGCTGGAATCACAATAAGTCTATAGTAGAGCAATAGTAAGTGTACTTTAGTCCATTGTGCACTTGAGGATTTGGGGATGGTGATGACCACTCTGCTTCTAATTGAGAGGGGTCTTATATTACATGAGGCAGATGGATCAAACTCTCTTGCTTGCAGTTGCAGACTCTCTCTTCTCCTTGGGACGGGTGTTGTCCATCATCATCACCTTGTTAGTTGTTCTGGGTGTATCCAATGAACTGGAAAGTAGGTCTTGAAACTTTGCTGAGATTCAGGGTCCAAATGGAACATGGATGAACCAAAGATTTAAGTCCCTTGGACATATACCTATCAAGTATAGTACTAACTGTAGGATCAAGTAGAAGGGACAGAAGAGCCATGTGTAAGGAAACTACAAATGAGTCCAACTCTGCAATTCAAGCTCATGGACCCCTTGTTAAGAACCCCTGTATTAGAGGTAATGGAAAAGTTTTAGTAATGAATGGTGTTCATGGTAGCAAAACACAGAATGTAATTAACAGAACTGGATTGTATTTTGAATGTGGTTAAAAAGGGAAATTTTAGTTTGTATATATGTATTACAATAAAATTTTAAAAAACCATGTCACTGTACAATACAAGCAGTGAACCCTAATATAAATTATGGACTATAGTTATTAGTACAATTATAAAAATGTGGTTTTGTTTCATCAATTGTAACAAATGCACCAGACTAATGCAAAGTTTTAATAATAGGGTCATATATGGGGAGTCTGTATTTTGTGCATGATTTTTCTGTAAACCTACAACTTCTCTAATAGAAAAACCTTTTAATTGTAATTTGAGTGATATTTATTGCTTTACTAAAAAATGACCTGTCATATTGGCCACAATTAATTATATTGAAAGATTATCTTGTAATGAACATCCTCCTTTCATTAAGAGTATGGATTTTTTTTTCTATATTGAGGATCCTGGCCAAGTATTTAGGAATAAGCATTTTATTTTATTTTTTTTATTTTTATTTTTTTAAAGATTTTATTTATTTATTCATTTATCCCCCCCTTGCTGTTTGTGCTCGCTGGGTCAGCTAACCACGCCGTGCGGGCGGGCTTGCCTTCACCAGGAGGCCCCGGGAACCGAACCCAGGGCCTCCCATATGGTAAACGGGAGCCCTACTGATTGAGCCACAGCCACTTCCCTAAGCATTTTAAACTTTACATTTATAAACCTATTTTACAAGTAAAACCAGGTTTGCAGAGAATTTAAGTGACTAGCCTAATATCACACAAAAACCACTGCCCTAGAGAAGGCGGAAATCTCTATTTTCTGAATCCCAATCTAGTGTTCTGCCAGGCAATGCTGCTTTTGGATAGAAAATATGGATGGAAGTCTTTAGGAATTGACATTCTGAGCCATGGATACCAAAATATTTCCTTGCCCCACCCTATGGATGATTACCCCTTTCCCTTATACCTCCTGATCTACCTTCAAACTGAAGCTCCCTTTCAATTCCTCAAGGATTGATTTTGTTACTTGACACACTCAGAAAGTCAGAAAATGTTTCTTGATGACATGAAGTTGTGCTGATCACTACTTCAAATCAGATCTATTTTTGAACCCTGAAGAAAATAGTTTTATCACATCATTTTGTGGTTTGGGTGTAAATAGGGCTTTTTATATCCTTGGCATAGCTGTAGTTAAAGATAATTTTTAAAAATGTAAAATCATGCCTGTGATACAGATATAAATTAAGCACATGCTAAAATTTTTGTTTAATTTATTAAAGAGGAAACTAGTGAGATATTGCAACCAGTTTAAGGGAGAATACAACAATTAGGATACACCAGGAATATTTAAATGGATGTGCAAATGGTGGCAAACTGTCCTCTTTCAAAATATATGCATAGAGGGCAATCAATTGAACATCCATGGGACATAATTTACATGTCACAGACACAAATTATTTTGCATTGCTATCAGTTATCTACAGTTTACAGATTTATAAAATTGCTCAAGGAGAGTAAAAAACTAGAATCAGATAACCTGGAAGGATGTGATCTAAACAATGCATGGTTTTCCAATGAAAGTCCATTTTTCCCTACACTGTTTTGGGGAAAATGGTGTAGACCTTAACATGACAAGTGGGCTAGATGTCATAGACTTCCAACTGCCAAGCCTCCTTGATCCCTTTATGCCTGAACTGACCAACTTATAAAAATATTTATTGAACTTTGTTTTAAGAAGCTTTCATCCTGCCACTGGATTCTTTTATTTTCTTCTGTTTCCTTGAAATGACACCATTTGTTCATATGATCTTTGCTATATAATGACAAGGAAATAACAGAGAAGGGATTAATGACTTCATAGAAAGAGCCAGAAACTGAAATGTCACATTTTTCCATTGGGTTTACACTCCAGATTCCCTTTCCTCAAACAAAGTGAATAATCCAAGGTGTTGTCCTCTCCCATACTATAAAACCCAACTTGCCACAGCAGTTTGCCTTCGACATGGTGAATTTACTTTCTGCCTTCCATTTGAAGGCAGAAAGTAAATTCTTATTTTTCTTTTCTGTATGTTTCATTCACTGAGAGTATTCACAAGGGAGTCTGCTACACACACACACACATATACCATGCATAAATATGTACAACTTTTAGGAATTAAATCTTCAAGTATCCCCAATTATGCTACCATCCACATATTTAATCATAAAGAAGAGGAGCAGAGGGATGGCTAATCTAAATTACTAGGTAACATCCAAATAGTATGGTGTGGATTTGGAGTATGTTTTTGTGCTGTTTGAAATCAGACAGGCCTTGTGGAAGCAGGCATTGAGTTATAGTGAAAAGAGTACTGGAAAGGAACCCTAAAGTCTCAAAGTATGATCCTACCTTACCTAGATTTATGGCCAAGACTAATTCAATTTAATTCTCTGAGCCACACTTTCCAACTACATAAAATGAAGGGTTTGAACAAAGTGCTCTCAAATGCCCCTTCCAGCTCTGACAATTTCAAGATATTCTAGAAATTGGCATTAAGCCAATTGAAGCAAAAAAAGCAATTCAAAATCTAACTCAAGGGGGCACAGGGAAGCTATTCAATTTCCCATCTTGACCTTCTGTTTTACTATTCCCTGTGACCTTCCTGATGTGATTAGACCTCTCTCACTTTCAAGTATTCACTCAACCTTTCGCTCACTTAGCAATATGAATGTCCACCAACTTTTTAGTACTTGCTACCACAGGTACTCTGCTAGGCTTTGGAATGCATACAGCCCTGAGAGGTATATACTATTATCAGTTCCATTTTATAGATGCAGAAATGAGGGTGCCATGTGGGAAATAATTTACTCAAGGCCACAGAGCTAGTAAGCATCATTGCTGGGATGCAAACCAAGCCTCTCTGGCTTCAAATTCAGAGCTCTCTTCACCAAACTATGCTGCTTCCCCATATATATATCAAACCAGTTATGTACAAGAACTGTGAAGGGCACTGTGGAGAACAGAAATTTGTATAAGATTCAACCACTGCCCTTAAAGAGGTTTAACCTTAGTATAAAACTGATTATTCATTTGGGTTTCAAGAAGAAAATCTGTCTGGAAACTAAGTATTAAGTGAATGAAGTATAAATAAATCAAAAGGTGAAGTATTATAAGAATTAATAACCTACAAAATGAAGAGATATTAAATATTAAACTTCTTTTTTCTCAGAATTGGTAAACTTTTATTTTTTTATTTAATTTTTAAAAATAATGAATACATTCTCATGGTTTAAAAATTAAAAATTATTTAAGTGTTATTGTGGCAAATCCAGTAGGTGAGCTTGTTCAACATGTACTACAATTTTCTAAACTGCAGGGGCTGAAAAGCAAAAAACTGCATTTAAATTTAATCTTGAAGCTTGAAGCTAAGGTTCCAGATGTGAATCTTGAAGCTAAGGTTCCAGATGTGAATTATAGTCCACCAATCAGATATAATTTTTTTAAAACACAGATGAATAAATATATACTTTTCTCAATTAAATGTAATGGATACATATAATTTTTTTTAATCAAAAAATATGTTCGACAATATATTTGGTTCATAATAACGCATTCATACAGTATTTGTCCTTTTGTGTCTGGCTTGCTTGTCTTTCAGGTTAATCCATGTTGTCATATGTTTTACGACTTCATTTTTTCTTACAGCTGCGTAATATTCCATCGTGTGAATAGACCACAGTTTGTTTATCCATCCTTCTGTTGATGGACACCTGGGTTGTTTCCAGCTTTTGGCAATGTTGAATAATGTTGCTATGAACATCGTGTGCAGATGTCTGTTCATGTCACTGCTCTCAGTTCTTCTGGGTATATACCCAGTAGTGGTATTGCAGGGTCACGTGGCAAGTCTATATTCAACTTCTTTAGGAACTGCCAAACAGTCCTCCATAGTGACTGTACCATTCTGCATTCCCAACAACAGTGAAGAAGTGTTCCTATCTCTCCACATCCTCTCCAACACTTGTAGTTCTCTGTCTTTTTAATAGTGGCCACACTGATAGGTGTGAAATGATATCTCATTGTAGTTTTGATTTGCATTTCCCTAATCATGAGTGATGTTGAGCATTTCTTCATGTGTTTCTTTTTGCCATTTGTATTTCTTCTTTGGAGAAATGTCTGTTCAAGTCTTTCACCCATTTTTTAATTGGGTTGTTTGTCTTTTTATTGTTCAGTTGTAACATCTCTTTATATATCCTGGATATTAAACCCTTATCAGATATGAGATTTGCAAATATTTTTTCCCATTGAGTTGGCTGCCTTTTCACCCTTCTGACAAAGTCCTGTGATGGGCAAAAGTGTTTAATTTTGAGGAGGTCCCATTTATCTATTTTTTCTTTTGTTGCATGTGCTTTGGGTGTAAGGTCCAGGAAACCACCACCTACCACAAGGTCTTGAAGATGTTTCCCTGCATTTTCTGCTAGTAGTTTTATGGTCCTGGCTTTTATATTTAGATCTTTGATCCATTTTGAGTTGATTTTTGTATAGGGAGTGAGATAGGGGTCCTCTTTCATTCTTTTGGTTAGAGATATCCAGTTCTCCCAACACCATTTGTTGAAGACTATTTTTTCCCATTACTGTGGGCTTGGTAGGTTTGTCAAAAACCAGTTGACGGTATGAGTGAGGGTATATTTCTGGGTCCTCAATTCTATTCCACTGATCGATGTATCTGTCTTCATGCCAGTTACCATGCTGTTTTGACCACTGTAGCCTTGTAATATGTTTCAAGGTCAGGCAGTGAAATTCCTCCCACATTGTTGGTCTTTTTTAGAATTCTTTTGGCTATTCGGGTGCACTTACCCTTCCAGATGAATTTGGTAATTGCCTTCTCTAATTCTGTAAAGTAAGCTGTTAAGATTTTGATTGGTATTGCATTGAATCTATAAATGAGTTTGGGCAAGATTGACATCTTCACGATATTTATTCCTCCAATCCGTGAACATGGAATGTCTTTCCATTTGTTTAGGTCTTTTAAAATTTCTTTTAGCATTGTTTTGTAGTTTTCTGCATATAGATCCTGTACTTCTTTGGTTAAATTAACTCCTAGGTATTTGAGTCTTTTTGTTGCTATTGAAAATGGAATTTTCCCTCTGATTTCCTCCTCAGGTTGTTCAGTACTAGTGTACAAAAACATTACTGATTTTTGCGTGTTGATCTTGTATCCTGCCACTTTGCTAAACTCATTTATCAGTTCAAGTAGCTTTGTTGTGGATACTTCAGGATTTTCTAAGTACAGGATCATGTCATCTGCAAACAGTGAGAGTTTTACTTCCTCTTTTCCTATTTGGATGCCTTTAATTTTTTTTTTCTTATCTAATTGCCCTAGCTAGAACTTCTAGTACAATATTGAATAACAATTGTGACAGTGGACATCCTTGTCTTGTTCCTGATTTTAGAAGGAAAGCTTTCCACCTTTCCCCATTGAGTATGATATTGGCTGTGGGTTTTTCATATATGCCTTTTATCATATTGAGGAATTTTCCTTTTATTCCTATCTTTTGAAATGTTTTTATCAAAAAGGATCCAGGAGGTGTAAGTTCATTGAGGTTGGTGGGCCACACTATGGGAGATGTTTGTGTTGGATGTGGTGGGAGGTGTGGGAGGTGGGCAACATGGGAATCCGAGTGGGTTCCGTATAATATTTTAGGTAATCTAAGCACCTCTTAAAATATATGTATATATATATATATAAAAAATAACATTTTTGTAAGCAAATACACATATATGCATATATATTTATATATCATTTTACAAATGTTTGTATGTATTGTGAGAATTTTGATTTTTACCCATAATAAAAAAAAAAAAAAAAAAAAAAGGATGCTGGTTTTTGTCAAATGCCTTTTCTGCATCTATTGAGATGATGATGTGTTTTTCCCCTTCAATTTGTTAATATGGTGTATTGCATTGATTGATTTTCTTATGTTAAACCAGCCTTGCATACCAGAAATAAATCCCACTTGGTCGTGATGTATAAGTCTTTTGATATGCTTTTGGATTCGATTTGCAAGTATTTTGTTGAGAATTTTTGCATCTATGTTCATTAGAGAGATTGGCCTGTAATTTTCTTTTCTTATAGAATCTTTATCTGGCTTTGGTATTAGGGTGATGTTGGCTTCATAAAATGTGTTGGGTAATTTTCCCTCCTCTTCAATTATTTGGAAGAGTTTAAACAGGATTGGTGTTAATTCTTTTCTAAATGCTTGGTAGAATTCAGTTGTGAAGCCATTTGGTCCTGGATTTTCTTTGCTGGGAGATTTTTGATGACAGATTAAATCTCCTTAATGTGATTGGTTTGTTAAGTTCTTGTATTTCTTGTAGCGTTAGTGTAGGTTGGTTGTGCGTTTTTAGAAATTTATCCATTTCATCTAGGTTGTCTAGTTTGTTGGCATATTGTTTCTCATAAAATCCTCTTATGATTCTTTTTATTTCTGTGAGGTCATTTGTAACTGCCCCCCTTTCATTTCTGATTGTATTTATTTGCATCTTCTCTCTTTTTTTCTTTGTTAGTCTAGCGAGGGGTTTGTCAATTTTATTGATCTTCTCAAAGAACCAGCTTTTGGTTTTGATGATTTTCTCTATTGTTTTTCTGTTCTCATTTTCATTTATTTCTGCTTTAATCTTTATTATTTCTCTCCTTCCGCTTGCTTTGGGATTGGTTTGCTCTTCTTTTTCTAGTTACTCAAGTTGTTCAGTTAAATCTTTGAGTTTAGCTCTTTCTTGTTTTTTAATATAGGCATTTAGGGCTATCAATTTCCCTCTCAAGACTGCCTTTGCTGTATCCCATAAGTTTTGAAATATTGTGTTCTCATTTTCATTTGTCTCAATATATTTACTGATTCCACTTGCAATTTCTTCTTTGACCCACTGATTATTTAGGAGTGTGTTGTTCAATCTCCACACATTTGCAAATTTACTTTCTTTATTTCTAATTTCATTCCCCTATGATCTGAGAAGGTGCTTTGTATAATTTCAATCTTTTTATATTTTTGAGAGCTTCATTGTGACCTAACATGTGATCTATCCTGGAGAAAGATCCATGGACACTTGAGAAGAATGTATAACCCGCTGAGTTTGGATGCAGTGTTCTGTATATATCTCTTAGGTCTAACTTGTTTATCATATTGTTCAAATTCTCTGTTTCCTTGTTGATCTTCTGTCTAGTTGTTCTATCTAATGATGTGAGTGGGGTGTTGAAGTCTCCAACGATTATTGTAGAAATGTCTATTTCTCCCTTCAGTTTTGCCAGAGTTTTTCTCATATATTTTGGGGCACCCTGGTTAGGTGCATAGATATTTATGACTGTTATATCTTCCTGGTGGATCGTCCCTTTTATTAATATATAATGGCCTTCTGTATCTCTTGTAACTTTTTTGCATTTAAAGTCTGTTTTGTCTGTTATTAGTATAGCTACCCCTGCTCTTTTCTGGTTACTATTCGCGTGGAGTATCCTTTTCCAACCTTTCACTTTCAGCCAGTTTGTATCCCTGGATCTGAGGTGAGTTTCTTGTAAGCAGCAAATGGATGGCTCATATTTTTTTTTTATCCATTCTATCAGCCTGTATCTTTTGATTGGGGAGTTTAATCCATTCATATTCAATGATATTACTGTAAATGCACTATTTACTTCCTCCATTTTATTCTTTCATTTTCATATGTCACCTTGTTTTGTCTATCTTTTTACTCTTTTGGTTATCCTTTCTGCTATTCTTTTCTATACTCTCCTCCAAGCCTCTCTCTCCTGTCTTTTTCTTTCAGGTTCTAAAGCTTCCTTTAATATTTCCTGCAAAGTTGGATTCTTTTTTACAAACTCTATTAGTTTCTGTTTTTGTGAATATTTTATACTCACCTTCATATTTGAAGGACAGTTTTGCTGGATAAATAATTCTTGGCTGGCAGTTTTTCTCTTTCAATTTCCTAATTGTATCGTACCACTGTCTTCTCACCTCCATGGTTTTTGAAGAGTAATCTGCACTAAGTCTTACCGTATGTCCCATGTATGTGATTGTTTGCTTCTCTCTTGCTGCTCTGAGAATTTTCTCTTTATCTTTGACATTTGATATTCTGAGTAGTATTGTCTTGGCGTAGGTCTATTTGGGTTTATTATGATTGGGGTACGGTGTGCTTCTTGGACATGTAAGTTTATTTCTTTCTTGAAAGTTGGGAAATTTTCAGCTATTATTTTCTCAAATACTCTTTTTGTCCCTTTTTCCTTCTCTTACCCTTCTGGAACTCCCATGACATGTATGTTGTTGCGTTTTGTGTTGTCATTCAACTCTCTGAACACCTGCTCAATTTTTTCCATTCTTTTCTCTCTCTGTTCTTTTTTCTCTTCAATTTTAGCTGCTCTGTCTTCAGTATCACTTATTCTTTCTTCTGTCATTTCGAGTCTGCTGTTGTATGCCTCAAATGTGTTTTTGACCTCACCTATTGTGTCTTTCATTTCCATGAACTCCGTTACTTTTCTGTTCAAGATTTCAAATTCTTCTTTGCGTTTGCTCAATGTCTTCTTGATGTCATTTATCTCTTTAACTATATTGTCTTTCATCTCATTAATTTGATTTTGAAAATTTGTGCTCATATTGCTGATTATTTCTCTCAAATTCTGCATCTCTTCTGGGACTTTGATGTATTCCTTTTCTTGGGCCATGTCTTCTATTTTCTTAGTATGGCTCATAATTTTTTGCTGGTGTTTAGGCATCTGGTTAGGATGTAGTTTACTCAGATGCTCAATCTCTTTCTCTTTTATAGAGATTTAATGGCAGGAAGCTGTGAGTTACCACAGCTCTTTGATTTTTGGCTTGACCTGGATTGTTAGGATTGTCCCGCTGGTTGCTCAAAACTGGGCACTGGACCCAGTAATTGGTTGTACAGTCCCTTCCTAGGGCCTTGGGCAGGGAGACTATAGAGGTCAGGAAAATCCTTTCCTACTAATTTTTAATTTTCTTATGTGCACTTCCTTGGTCTGCCAGCAGATGGCGCTCTTTTGCAGCTCTCAATTCAATGCCTGATCAGAGTGTATTTGTTGTGACACAGACCAGATCAATGTGATAGAGCTTCCTGTCTGGAGGCTAAGAGCCTTGTAATTCAAACTTTCTGAGACAGTTCTCCATTCTTCTCTGGCAGCCCCCTCCCTTTTCTCAGCTAGGAAATATTTTCACTGCCCTCTGAGTCCTCAACAATCAGTCCCTGTTAGTAGAGGAGGAGATTGGGAGGTTTGTATATCTTTAGCCCCTTGCAGGCTCCAAGGCAAACAATGGCACATCCCCACCTGGCCTTGAAGCGCTCTCAGGACACGGCAGACCAAACCTGTGAGTCAAAAGCTGAGTCAGCCCAAGGCTCTCTCTCCCCTCTCCTCTGGAGTACTCAATAATTAGTCCAGGCTAGAAGAGAGGGAGATTGTGAGGGTCGGATTTCTCCAGTCCTTCTTAGGCTCCCAGGGCAAACCACCGTGTGGAAGGGTCTGTGGGGCTCCGCAGCCCAAATTTGCCAGTCAGAACCTGAGTCATCCATAGGCTGGGTCCCTCTCTCTCCCCTTTCCTAGAGTGGTAGATCCCTGGAGCCCCCTTTGTCTGTAGTTGCAAGCCTAGAGGCCCGATAATTCTAAAGAGTGTGAGGGAGGATATTGGCAGCAGTAGCCACTGCTGGTTCCAACTCACGGTTCTGTTGTCATGATTTCCCTCTTTTGTCCCTCTTTCCTCTGGGTGGTGTGCAGCATTCACCTGTTATCCTTAACCCTAGAAGATATTTTTCAGAGCTGATTCATCCTGTGTCCTAGGTATTTTTCTGGAGAAGAGATTCCCGTGTCTTACTAGTCTGCCATCTTCCCGGAAGTCCCAATATGAAACTTCTTATGATCCTATTTATTCATTCCTGCCAAAGTCAGGAGTCTATATCATCTTTTTAAATAGAATACTTTATATCTGGGGTAAAGTGTTCAGGCAAATAGGAGATGCCAGAGAAGTGAAGACATATAGTCATTGCATCTGGTGCCTTTGGTGAAATGAATAACCCAGTTAAAGTGTTAAAGCTAAATTGTCTTAATTGCCAAGAATTCATATTAGGTGTATTCAACAGTCATCGATACCCCCAACCATCTATCCTTCCATCTAGACCTATTTCACAGAAAATGGAAAAGATCCTGAGGGCATGCTGCTCTGACACATACTCTGATTTCCTTAGAAAATAGCCCTTCCTTCCTTCAGCATCCAGAATCTAATTTCAGGAAAGAAGAAATAAATCCATGCTTACCTCTGCAGACGACAATATTGCAGCCCAGCCATGTAGTGACTGGAAATTTTGCCTCAATGTAACAGGCAAGCTGGCCCAAAAATATTCAAGCCCCTATACCCTATGCAATGAGAAGGCAAGATTCACTTTCAGTGAAAATTTAGGAGCTTCCAAGGTCTTGACACGATGATAGGCAGATGAAAGTATTCAAGCATGGCAAAGGCCTCTGTCCTTTTTCCTTCCTTCAGTTGCCTCCAGCATGAAACCACAGCTAATTCATGTGGGGTTCCTGGCTTTTAACTTAAGGAAGGCAGCCATCTTAAAGTTGATATGGATATTAATTAAAGAGGAGAGGAAGCCTAAAGTTTAGGCCCTTAAGGCAGTCTTCCTTCTTCCTAACCAATGCTTCTCTCACCCCCATCTTTTATACCTGTATTTATTTTTCATTTTCATGCACTCTTTCATTTGTCTCCTAATACTCTCCCAGCTGTCTCCCTTTCGTTTTCTTTTCTCCCTGGTACTCAAGCCTGTCTGAGCTCACTATGGCTTAACTCTGCTGACAGTCACACAGAACTAAAGGAGTCACTGGCCCCTTACCTTCATATATTTGAGTGTGGTCTTCATAAACTCGCCGAGATTAAGGGCCTGCCATATACTTTTGCATTCTCCAAAGCATCTAGGATTGGATGCTGAGTAAATGGTCAATAAATCCTTTTTGGTTAAATGTAATAGGTGAATCACTCTTCTAGGCTTCCATATGTTTCTGGGAATAAGACATTTGGGCTTTTGACAGCTGATAGTTTAACACTGATATGAGGACTCAGAATTTGGCCATTTGAGGGACCATAGATTTTTTTTCTTGTTTTGTTTTTATTTATTTGTCTTTAGTTTCCATAGATTTTTAATGTTCCTGTTCTATTGGCATTAAATTAGAATCTTTAACATCCACAAGAGGAAAGTCAAACTTGTTGTATGTATTGAAGTTAATGGAACCAGAAATTGAAGGAACTTATTTATAACAATTCTTCCCCAAAATCACTCTTCTGTTCTGCACCAAAACAGACATCTAATTTTTAGGAAATTATTACAAATATTAAGCAAGATGTTAACTCTCAATAACACTATTTCTGTTGAATAGAACAGTTTTGATACTTGAGTTTCATTAGGGTATGGGCTCTTCCACCATTCCATTATAATGTGCCTTCACTGAAGCCATATAATCTAACTTGTAGAAACTTAAAATTATTGAGGAAATGACTACAAATATAACAAATGAAAATGGTTAACTTTCTCAAAAGGAGAAATCACCATCCCAGACATATCTAATCATACATGCCACTTCTTACTGAGGGGAGTTTCAGGTACACTGGAATGTGCAAGTTTTATGCAAAACTCAGTTTCCCTTCCTTGCTGCTTTGAGGAAAGCAGTTTGGCACCTCGCTTTCTCTTGGTGCTCAAGTGTGAAAGTGTACCATCCACACATGCATTCTTCCAATTATTCTCTCAGTCAGGAAAACTCTCACCCTTCAGAGGGAAAAGATAAATATGGGCACAGGCTAAGTATGAAGATAGATCAATTGGATTAAACCTTAAGATGCTGTTTCTCCATCCCTGCCCCCATTTTTGCTATTTCATTCCTTTCTAAATATTTATTTACTGTCATATTGTTCATTTAGACCAAAAAACCTTGTAGATAAAGGGAACAACCAAGAAATGCCAGCTGAGTCTTTATGCAGCTTGTAGTGAAACTAATAGAGAATGAACAGTCTTGTACATCCATAAGTCCTTGCTTAGGATTTCTTTTTTGGTTTGTTTTGTTTTTATCTTTTAAATATCTTTCTAATCACTTTTTTAAACATTTATATATATATATTTATTGAAGTATATCATTCATACATGAACATACATAAACAGTAAGTGTATAGTAAATTTGTGAACTTACAAAATAAACATACCTAACTTTGTATATGGATCCCATATATCACCCCTCCACCAATACGTTGCATTGTTGTGAAACATTTTTTACAAAGTATGCAAGAGCATCATCAAAATATTACTACTAAAAAAATACATTAAAAAATATTACTACTAACTGGGGAAGCTTTTTAATAATTGCTCATTATATTTTCCTCAGGGAGATATGACAAACCTGAAGTGACCTCTAGTTAGCATCTTAGTTAAACTTGTCTAATTGTGTACTCATTTTCTCCTTGTTTATTGATCTGCACAGAATATGAGCACAGGAACAACTTGCTAACTTCTCTGGAAATTTGAAAAGAAAAAAAAGCAATAGTTTTGTTATTGAACCTAGTACCGATTTGACAGCAAGTTTGCTAAGGTGTTTATTATATGTAGTCAGAGCAGGGGACCTATTTGATGTGGACTCAAATGCCCTGGGAATGGTTCCCTATCCCACCCCCTCACCAGACTTTCAACTAATACCACCACATATTAGCAGCTGTTTAAAATTCAATAATCAAAGTGTCAACTTTTAGTTTTAATCCCTGTTAAAAATGTAAGAACACACATATACACACACTAGAACTCCCTAACCCCAGGGTGTTCTTAGTGTTTTATATCTGAGTGTGAATGAGAGATGGATAATTAGTTTTGAATTTGAGTTTAGGAAGAAAATATTTGGTGCTTAGCACCTGAAATGGGCCGTGGAAGAGGTCACAAAGAGGCATCAGGAGAAAAGTACATGGATACATGATGACTGTCTTCGTATTATGATTTTGCCTAGATTTGACTCTCATGATGCCCCCAATGGGGCTTTCCTTTCCTTTCTCTCACTTTTCAGTCTACTGTTTTACAGCTCAGGAAAGATACTATGGAGATCATCTGGGCTCTTTTTAGGGTTGAGAGTGTATTTTCTGCTTATTTTATATGCCTTTCCATTCCTAAGTGTCTGTACGCAAAAATGAATCAGCGAATAATATGGATTGGCATTTCCAGTCTGAAAATAACAACATAAATGAGAGTATCTCAAAGTACAGAAAGGAAAGATAAGCTTTTCCCTCCATATAATCAAGCCTACAATTTCTCCCATCAACTCTAAGGCTAAGGCCCCTACTCACTTACCTCCAGTCAACAAAATCCCTAAGTAAACAAGTTGCTATGAAAGACCAAGCAAAGGAAAGCCAGCATCTATTCAGAAGCAGAAGACAAATATTACAATGATGTGTCCTACATTCTTAAACTAATCACTGCTGCATCCTTTGGAACTAAACAAAAGAGGAGGGAAAAAAGAAAAATGCCAGGAGTCCAGGAGGAAATAAAGTTCAATTTACCTAAATGTCACAAAAACATATTGAGCCCCATGCAGTAAAATGAGGATGACATGGTCCTTGTCTTCATATTCTAAATAGTTTGAGAGTAAGCTAGTGATAGGTGTCAACCCAATAGATAAGTAGTCCTAATAAAAGTTAGAGTTTTATAAGTTCAATTAAAAAGGCAGAACTTGATTTCTCTGGGGTTCCAAATGAAGAAACTATGGTAGTATCAGTAGTAATAATAATATGAACAATAATAATAAAAACAACAATAACTACTAGCATCTACTGACATTTTACTATATGTCAGATATGATGCAAAGAAACACTTTTATAAGAATTTTCTCATTTATTTCTCATAACAATTTGGTCAGTTAAGGATCATGATTCTCCTCATGTTCTGAATAAAGAAACTTAAACTGAGAGATTTAATAACTTTCTAATGGTCCACAGGTACAAAGTCATAGAAGTAGGCTTATTATTTCACAGCCTATGTTGATAGGAAAGACTTCACAGAAGAGATAATATTTAAGATGGGCTTTCAGGAATGGGTTGAATTTTAGCAGGAAAGAAAGACCAATACAAGCAAAATAATGGAGGCTGTAAAGCATGTTTGACATATTTAGAGGGTTGCAAATGGTACAGCTTACCTGGAGGAAAGCCAAATCTATGATGCTATTAACAGAAAGAGTAAAGTCAGGAGGAAAGCCAACTGAGAAAGGAAAAATGATGGGTGTGCCTGTGGACATACAATAACCTAGCTTCTGTATTCCAGATTCATATTTCCATCTTAATTGAGGGAAATATTTAGAGAGAAAGAAGAATAGGCCACAAACAGAACCTTAGAACCCCGTGATCACACTGATGGGGCTGGAGAAGGAAGAGCCATCAATAATGGGGATGGAAACAAAGCAGTTTGAAGGGTAAGGGGAAAACCCAGAGTTGGGCAATATGGTGGAGAACATGGAAGGTCAGAGTGACCAGGAAAAGGTGTTTAGTTCCTAGTGTCAAAGCCTATAAAAATTGAAGAGCGTCAGAACTAGTAGGTTAAATTGCCACCACTTATTAATCACTTTTTATGTACTTGTACTGTGGTAAACACTTTATAGGAATTATCCCATTTAATCATCAGAACCACATATGAGGTAGGAAGAAACATTTTACAGATGAAGAAAGTGAGGTTTAGAAAGGTTAAGAAATTTGTTCAAGCTCTCATAGCTAGTTAAGAGGTACAACCTGGACTCAAACCCAAATCTTTTTAACTTTGAAGCCCATGCTCTTAATTTCTAAGATCTACAGCCATTGAATTTATTGACCAGAAGATCACCTTTGAGAGAGAGGTTTCAGCAGAGTAATAAGGGTAGGAGTCAGATAGCAATGATTTATTGGAAAGGAGAGACAGTTTTGAGAATGATTGTTGACTGAGTGGGCAGTAAGATAGTGGAGGTTATGGGTATTACATTATTCTGTCTATGATTTAGAAGGGTTTGCAAAGAAATATAAACAACGGAGGTGGATAGTTTGAGGAAGATAGATGAATCAAGGGAAGTTTCTTTTAAGATAGAGGAGGACTGAGCCTATTGTTGGCCAAAGAGTAGCTAGTGTGGAGGGAGACAGAGGGCATAATTTACGGAACAGCAATGTGATGAAGAAAGGAGGGGTAAGATTGAGAGGATAAGGGGAGTTTCAACTAGGCAAAGAAGAAAGGCATTTGTTAGGTAATCTATTTTGTTAACTTTTATTCTTCTCTCTGATCCCATCAAAATGTTACTTGCCTGTGGTTGATTCAGTTAGAGCCTTACTTTCCTAACTATAATTACTTATGAATTATAATTGGTCTATGTTATTTTAGCTGTTATTCATATAAATATAAATGAAATAAGAAATTATTATGAAATACAGAATATAATTAATTAGTAATTGTAAGTAATGAATAAATTAGAAGTCCCAAGGTATTAAACAATAACTTTATGTGTTATCTCCCTCTGATAGCTGAATTTTCAAAGAAATGTAGGAAATAGAGAAGAAATGCACACACACACATACACACACACGGTGACATTCAGGCACAAAACATGTTAATGTGGACCTGCCACTGATTCAGCAAACATTTACTGAAAGTCTGCTATGTACCATACTCCCTGCTAGACATTGGAGATATATAGATAAAAGAAAGGGTTCACATCCCCAAAGATCTCACAGCCTAATGAAGGAAACAGAAAAATCAAAACAGTATAGTGCACGCTGTGATAGAAGTAAAATGTTGGTGAACTGGGCAAGGAGGTGGGGAAAGGGGGGCTAGAGAAAGTTTCCCAAAGGAGGTGATACTTGAGCTGAGTTTTGACCTTGTACTGTTTCTTTCATAGCGACCCTAACAAGGGGCCAGACATTCCCCTAAGGTGTCACATTACAGGCAACAGCTGCAATTCACCACCATAGTTTCATCCTCAATGCCTGACATCAAGGTCACTGAGCTGAAAGGCTAAGGAGAGAAGCATATAAAGGCTCTAAATATAACCTCTGGGCTATTGGGTAGTAGGCGTTGATGAGAGTTAGTTTCCAAATCATAATCTAAGTGGTTAACCTCCCCTTCTCCAGGGTTGGGAAGGTGAGAAAGTGAAAAGGGAAATTGAAGGGCTAGAGGAAAAAGGAAGGAAAGACCAACTACTTATTCTTAGATCTTTCTACATGCTGGACAGAAAGCCTTCTCTCTACATACATATCGCTTGCTTGCTTTATTTAATCTTTATTTTTTTTAAGTATTTTTAAAGCAATTTTACTGAGATATATTCATATACTATACAATACACCTAAAGTGTGCAGTCTACGGCTTTTAGTATAATCACAGATTTATGCATTCATCACTGCAGTCCATTTTAGAGCATATTCATTAATCCAAAAACAGAAACTCCCTACCCTTTAGCAGTCACTTCTCAATCCCTCTATCCTTCCCCAGCCATACATAAAAACTAATCTAATTCCACCTCTGTAAATTTGTTTATATTTATCTTTTATCTAGTCCTTTGTGTCTGGTTTCTTTCACTTAGCAAAAATTTTATTTTAAAATTGATGGAAAAATATTAATATATTACTATTTACTACAGTCCATCATTTGCTTTGGGTGTGTTTTTGCCCACATACCACTCTATTATTAACATCTTGTAATATTAAGTTATATTTATTCTAATTCATGGAGGAACATTTTTATATTTGTACTATTGACCACACTCCACAACAAGTTTGTTATGCTATACAGTCCCATGTTTCACCCTCTAGATTTCCTGCTAGTGGCATACATGACCCTAGATGTCCCATTTCAACCACAATCACACACACATATCAGTGTTATTAATTACACTCACTATAATATGCTACCATTACCTCTATCCATTTCAAAACATTTACAGTCAACTTTATTACAGATTTTGCACAAATTAAGCATCAGCTCCCCATTCTTTACCTTCATTCTATCTTCTGATAACCTCTAGTCTAACTACTAACTCTATGAGTTTGCTCATTATGTTTAGTTCATAATAGTGAAATCATACAATATTTTTCTTTTTGCGTCTGACTTGCTTCACTCAACATAATTTCCTCAAGGTTCATTCATGTTGTCGTATACTTCACAACTTCATTTTTCTTACAGCTAAATAATATTCCATCATATATATAAACCACAATGTGCTCATCCTTTCATCAGTTGATGGACAACTGGGTTGTTTCCATCATTTGACAATTGTGAATAATGCCACTATGAACATCCATGTGCAGATGTCTGTTCATGTCACTGCTCTCAGTTCTCACCTAATAGTGCCATTGCCAGATCACATGGCAGGTCTATATTTAACTTCCTTAAGACCACAAAACAGACGTCCACGGAGGCAATAAGCAAGGCGGACTTGAATCAAGGCAATGAAAGAGAGAATAGAGGAGGGTGACAAACAACAGAATTGTTCAAAAAAATCTGGAATCTAAGGGCTTGGTGATAGTTCAATGGGGAGGTGGAGTGATGAGGAAAAAGAAAGAATCTATAAGGACTTCTGTACTAGAAGGTAATTGGATGGTGGTCCCATCTTTCAGGTAGGAGAATGCAAGAAGAAGGAATTTATGCATTCTGATGATGCCTTCCATTTTGATCATATTTCATTTTGATGTGCTTGGTGGTACATCCAAATATGCATGTCCAGTACATAATTGAATACATGGATCTGGAGCTCAGGAGAGAGGCCTGAACATTTATGATTGTGTGCATATGATTGATACTTATGAAGCCTGTGCTTCTGGTTTCACTTTCTGACCCTTTCTATGTATTGCCTCCTTTCCTAACTCCATAAGCTTTCTTCAAGTTCTTTATGTCTTCATAGTATTTACTGATTGCCTAGGGATTCCTACTATGGAAGAAGGGAGGAGTGTTTTACCAGATCTCTACTCCTAAACAGCTACATTCTAGGCCGTTTCCCCCTGCTTGCTCTCATTCCTGCCCTCCACCCCCCCACCCCTGCCCCCTCAATATTTACATATCCTGCACCTCATTTCCCTAGAGCCCTGCTAGGTTGTTGACTAATCTGAATAAATTAGTTTGTGCTCAGGTGTAAGTGACCAGTTCGGGCATTAGATGCCATAGTTCCCTAGTAATATACTTGCTTTCTAGCATAAACAAAGAATGTGGGAATTACAAGTGTAATGGTAGAGTAGCAGAGAAAGCATTTGGCATCAATTGGGCCCCTTCAGTATTCCTTAAACACCATAACTTAAACATTATTACACACATATACTTCTGCTTCATCAAAAACCCTGCCTTTGGTCTTTGCCCCAAGTAAATTACCCCTCACCAACTATATTTTCCTTCCTCCTACCCACAATATACAACCAATGTCCAATTTCTAATCTCTTATTCAGCTTTACAATTTATTGCTTTTAGTTCCAAACAATTAAGCTGCGTATTTACAATTAGGTTTCAGAGCACTCACATAGACTCATTTCTACCATCTTCACTTGTGACTGCTTGTTTAGTACTTAATTAGTCCCAGAAGATGAGAGGTGGAATTGACCTCAGTAGGTCATTTAAACAAATTCCTTCTTTATTAGATGAAAAGAATGAGACTCAGAGAGGGAACCAGACTGACCCAAGCTCTATTTGTAGCTGGCTACGGATAGAACCCAAATCTTCTGACACCTAATCCAGTTTTCTTTATATTATATCACTGCTACCTCTATGGGCATGCTGCCATAATCTGCTCTGCTCTTTATACAATCCCATTTCACATCTTAGAGTTAATTATCTTGACTGACAAGACTCTGTCCCTATAATTACCTTTGGAACTTTGGAAGCCTAAGCATGTAAGTAAATACAACTTTTGGATTTTTCAAACTGTCTTTTCAATGGAGAAATATTGCAAGTAGGAGTGTAAGAGGGCAAAGACCTAAGGCAGTGTGCTGCTGCCTGCATTTGGGCGTTTGTGTGCTCCCTTCAGCATGTTACAGAAATGGGACAAATACATTTAAAAGACCAGGGACAGAGACAACACCAGAGACGTAGAAAATAGTTTAAATGTGTGCCTTCCCTGGGTCATACTGCTGGCTCTTTGCTTCTTTGCAAGAAAATTGGAGTCAAGTTGTTGGTCCCAGAATTTTATCTACTCTGGCCTAGAAAAAGTTTAGCAGCTGGACAAAGTTTTACACAATGTCAGCAGCTAGGCAAGGTCCTTGTCAGCACTGGCCATCTGCCACCTTTCATGCCCAGTCACCCTTTGGCATCTTTGCTGAAACTGGCTAAGAAGGTGCCATTTGTGCTGGTGATTTGATCCCAGCAAGTGGTAACACTTTCTGATGATGACCTGCCTGGCTCATATTAACAATGTCATCTTATAAATCAAAACTATAAATTCAAGCAAGTTTTTTCATCACACTTCTTGTTTCAGAAATCAATTCCCAGACCTGGTGCCTGAGTTTTCAGCACGTCTTTTCCAGGCATCCCTGCAACAATTCCTGTATCATTTTTTTATTATCTCAAAAAATAATGGCAAGTTTCTGTCCTAAATATCGAATCATGCTGTGTTTTACTTCCCTCTTTGATTTTGTAGCTCAAGGTTGTTGCATCCACAGGAAAGTTTTCTTGATGGATCCTGCCCAGACTCCAACCTGCTGTAATGATTCCCTTCTTCCAATACACTTTTGAAATTTGTTATTCCTGGGTTGCTTTTGTGTGTTTGTTTTGAGGAGTTGTGTCTACTTTCTCCCATCAAACGGTAATATCTTTTGTTTTTGATAGCATGGATCATGTCTAATCTTAGATATAGACCCATAGTATCAAATACAGTTTTCTCCAATATATATAAATAAGTAATATGAACAGTCTTGCTTGGCTAGGAAGCAAAATAGTGTAGCATGTCAGTACATCTGACAGAAATGGTTTCACATTTGAACTCTGTCATTTGTTACCTGAGAGACCTTCAGCGAGAGATTTGATACCTTTGAACCTTCAAAAATATCTTTGCCTCATCTGAGAATTTCATATATTAGTATGAATTTCACAGGGTTTTAAAAAGAAAATTTTTATATAACTCATGTAAAGTGCTTAGCACAATACCTGGCACATAATGAGTATTCAATACGTGGTAGCTATTATTATGATTAGTGTTTATTCAGATGAATTGCCCAAACCACTGTGCTCTAATATGTACACTCACTGCTGGCATGAGCAATTTGTGGCCTTGGTCTGCCCTGGCACCCCCAAGATCGTTATTGCAGGTTTTCTCCTATCTCCAGCATAGGTTCAGCTTTATTTTCCTTTTTCTCTCTTCTTTTGCTCTCTCCCTTATGCTTCTTTACTTCACCTTTCCCTAATGCCTTGTTCCTCTCTCACTGACTTTTTCTCTTCTTATTCTGTCCATGCCAGAGACCTAATTCCATGCTGGTTACTGTCTTGCTTTAATAGTGACCCTGTGGGTGAAGGAAGCTCTTTTGTGTTTTCAGATTTGCTTTTCATTCCAGAATGAAGGCATTACTGTATTATATTAAGTTTAAATTAAACGACAGCAATATTGTGAGGATGAGTGTGTGTAGTTATGTGTGTATGTATCTGGGTTTGTGTGTATTGATTAATCAGTGATTTTGTGAGGCTTTGTCCAATAGTTCAAATCTTGAAGTTATTACTATGTAATAATAATTAGTATTTGTCAGGTTTTCATTTTTAGGGCTAGTCATTTAAGGAGTCATTTAAAGAAATTGCCATCCCTATTTGCATAGTATCATCAGATCATTTTTATTACTTTGTGGGAGGGCAGACTTCTGATGGCCAAGTCGCGTTCTGAGTCAATATCAATCACTGAACACATATTTTGTGCCTAATCAGTGCTATGAAAGATGTAAAAATGAGTAAGATACAACTCCGGTAGTCAAAAGAGTTTGGTTAATAAAAGGTGGGTAAATAGACTTTGCTAATGAAGTCAAAGGACTCAAGTTAACCCCTGAATCTAGTCCAGACTGTATCCCCATGGCAGCAATTAAAATGTACCTCTCAGTACCACTGTGGGGAGGGTAATTGACAGGCCTAGCTGCTATGCTCTGAATCTACCCATGTGTTAAGGGCCATGCATTCCGCAGGCTGTTCCCATTCAAATAATTAACTCTGCAAGGATATTAGGACAGGCCCATTCCTGAGAGATGCAGGGTTCTTCTGATAGGTGACTTTAGATTAAGAACTCCTCATTGGCTTTGCTGAAACTTTCTTAGTACTGTCCTGTAGTTTAAGATTCTTCTTACCTAATTCTCCTTCCTTCTCTCTCTCCTCTACAAGGGTCAGACCTGCATTCCTGTCTTAGTTTTCTCAAATCCCTTTGTCTCCCATCCCCATTTCCCCTCACAGGTTTCTCCCTTTTTCCATACTGAATAAATCTCATATAGTCTAATCCTATCATGATATCTGCTTCTTAGAGGACTTGAAGTAACAAATCCCACAACTCTCTCAGCTAACTTGCTGACAATGTGGGTTGGTCACAAGTTAGAACAGATAAGCCGTCCAATGATTCGGTAGCCATAACACCATGTAAGAATAAGTTCACTGAGCTTTCTGCCTTATCTATAAAATGAACCTTGCAGTGTTCAAGGTTCAGAATGAACCTTGCAGTGTTCTTGAGAAGAATCATGATAACGTATGTAAAATTTCTTTAACATGGTAAGCACTTGATACATTTATTCATATTAATGAGAAACTAAATTTTCCAATAATGACATCTTATGCAGAGGCTTCATAAAAGAATGACAATATTTTCTTACTAGGAAAAAGTATATATATATATATATATATCCTTCAGAGAGGAATCAGGAATTTTTATCATCCTTGGCGTTGTACATTTTGTTCCTTTCTGGTAGAAATGATGAGAGGTAGAAGATGTTCAATACAGGGGTCTGGGCCCCTGGAAACTCTGTGGCCTAACATCCTGGGAACTTGTTCAGCTTGCTTTAAGCAGATTGTCTCAGTCTGGTAAAAAATAAAAAAAAAAATAGAGACGGAGACCAATAAAGTAAATTAAAGTTCTAAGACAAAGATTAATCATGAAATTTGGAGAGCTAGATATGTTTGGGTTTTGCTTGTTTTGTTTTTGAGACATGTTGTTTTAGTTTGTTAAGCTGCAGAAATGCAGATACCATAAAATGGGTTGGCTTTTACAATAGGATTTTATTAGGTTAAAAGCTTACATTTCTGAGGCTGTGAACGTGTCCAAATTAAGGCATCATCAGGAGAGCCTTTTACTGGAGTTCAGCTGTGGGCAATTAGATCTGCTGTCTCTCCCCTCTCCTCTGGGCCTCATTGCTTTCAACTGTGGACTGCTTGACCCGTGGCTTTTTTCTCTTCTGGGTTCGTTGATTTCAAATTCTGGAGGCATCTCCCTGTCTCTGCAGCATTTTTCTGTGCCTGCAGCTTTAGATTTTTCATTTACAAAGGACTCCAGTAAGAGGATTAAGACCCACCCTGGGTCTCCCAAACTAATCAAAGGCCCTTAACTGAAGTAATTTAATCAAAAGTTCCCACCTACAATAGGTTTATATGTACACGAATGGAATAGTCTTAAAAGCAGGATTTTCTGGGATCCACCCAGGTTCAAACAGTCACATCCCACCATATGGATCCCAGAAAGGCACATTCTTTACATATGCAAAAACATTCATTCAATCACAATATTTCAAAAAGCCTTAAGTCATTTCAGTAACAGTATTAAATTAAAAATCTTATCAAAATCATTTATAAGCATGTAGAATGTCTTGGGGCAAAATTCACCCCCCAGTTTTGGATCTGTGAAACTTACTTAACAAGTTACCTGTTTTCAATATACAAAGGTGGGACAGTCACAGGATAAACATTTCCATTTCCATAGGGGAAACTGGAAGGAAAGTGGGTGTCAACACTTCCGAAAACCTGCAGCGCATACTCCATTAGATTTCAAAGGCTGAGAACCATCTTTAGAACCATGGTTTCTTCTCCTCAGGGCCCAAAGGAGCAGCAGTCCCACCCCTTCCAAGGGCTTACTTAGTGCCATCTTCTTGGCTCCACCCTTATCAAGCATCTGGGTGGTGGCCAAGCTCTAGACCCCAACACTAGGGTGATGGCCACACTCTCCCCAATCTCAGGGGCACAAACTCAACCCCCTTAGCACAGTGGGGTAGTAGTCAAATTCTCCCCAATCTCCGGGGCATGTGCTCTATCCTCTGAAGCCTGAGGTGGCTGCACTCTTCCTGAACAACAGAGTGAAAGACCTTCCTTCTGTCCAAGTGCTGAAGTATACTTACCCTTTACACACTTGGCCGGATAAGATACGTTAAGCCTATAGCTCAGCTTCCACGCTTCTGCCCTTGAATTCATTTTTCCTCAATCTATCCCTTTTCTGTCCCTTTTAGTCCAGGCTGACAGTTCTGTTCATATAGATCTCAAAAAAAGCTTGTTAGTTTTCCATGCAGGAAATGGGCCCAAGCCTTAGTCAGTAAGACCTTTCACAGATCCTTCCTGGGTAACTGCATTTCTAATCCTGACTTACACTGAAAAGACTGGTTGGTTCCAAGTTCAGCTAAGTCCTCACATGGGATACCATTCTCTGGGGACTTGTTTTCCAGAAGCTTAGAATTTCACAGACAATCAATTTCTAGTTTCTCTGTTCACAGGGGTTCACTTTTCAGCATTTTACTATAAGCTTCAAGGAGAAACCAGGACGCACTTTTCACAGTTTGTTTGAAAATCTTAGCTAAATATCCACACTCATCACTTTCAAATTCTGCCTTCCATCTAACATCAGGAGTCAATTTTGCCAAGTTCTCTGCCACATTAAAGCAAGGATGACCTTCTTTCCAATTTCCAATGACACACTCATCATTTCTATCTAAGGCCTCATCAGAAGTATCTTAGCATCCATATTTTTATCAAAAGTCTCTTCAAAGCAATCTAGGCCTTTTCTATCAAGCATCTCATAATTCTTCACACATATCCAAATCTATAAACCATTTCCATATTTTTGGTATTTGCATATCAGCAAACCTGGTACCAATTTCCATTTTAGCTTGTTTATCTGTTGAAATATAGATACCATAAAATGGGTTGGTTTTTACAATAGGAATTTATTAGGTAAAAAGCTTACATTTCTGAGGCTGGGAATGTGTCCATATCAAGGCATCATCAGACATGCTTTCTCACGGAGCTGCAGCTGTGAGCAATCAGGCACATGGCTGGATCTGCTTGTCCCTCTCCTCTCCTCTGGCCTCATTGCTTTCAGTTTCAGGCTGCACTATCTGTGGTTTTCTTTCCTGGGTTCATTGATTTCAACTTCTGGAAGCTTCTATCTGTCTCTGCAACTCTTTTTTCTGTGTTTTCAACATTTTATTCCTCTGTTTATAAAAGACTCTAGTATAATACCAAGTCTGGGTCCCACAATCTAATCAAAGGACCTTAACTGAAGTAAATTAATCAAAGAGTCCCACCTACCATAGGTTTACATGCACATGAATGGATTAGCTTTAAGAACAGGATTTTCTGGGATTCACCCAGCTTCAAACTATCACACATGGTTATGTTTAACTATTCTCAACAACTTCACTGGGTCTGTGATACTGAAGATATTGTGAGACTTATAAACCCTTAGTGAAGTGTTTTTCATAAAGGAAAAGCATAGGGGAAAATGAATTCTGATCCCCTCAGGGCTGCATCTCTATGGCATTGTATCATTTGCTCTGCAGAAGGAGAAGTGGTTATGTGTTTAACATACTTGACACAGAGCTATTGTAATGTCTTCTGTTACCCAAGGCAACAAAACAAAACTTTGATGATGGCTTCTTTGGCAAAAGGCACAAGCAAGCTGGTCACCAAGTTCATGTACGTGCCTGGGTATGCATGTGAAGCACTGAAAGGGCCAAAGACGGTGTAACAAAGCATTCAACGGCCAAGTGCTAGTGTGGTCTCAAAGTCCTAGGCTGAAGGCAAAGCATGATGCAATACTCCTAATGGTAATGGTGGCTGAGGAAAGGCAGCAGTCTGTTTAAAGCTAGGGTTAAAACCTTTCAGATTGCAAAAGTACCATTTTCTGAGTTAATGGTAGATGGAAGTAGGAAATTTTAACTGAGAATTACACGTAATGCACAACTGAACATTTTCAGCTCTCTGCTTTCTATGTTTCTAGATGAAAAATGTGTTAAGACTTAGAAAACAGATCTCCACAGTGGGGCTTTCTCTATCCCTTTGCCTTGGTCAGCCAATAATATTCACTAAGGGCCCAATTCTGTTTCACAGAATTACTTTTTTAATTAATTATTTTTATTTTTAAATAAGCTTTAGATCACATAAATGTTACATAAAAAATATAAGGGTTTCCCATATGCCCCTCCCTCCCCCTCCCACATTTTCCCACATTAACTACATCCTTCATTAGTGTGGTGCATTTGTTACAATTGATGAACACATATTAAAGGAGAGATAAAGAGACTTCTAACAACAACCCTAAGGTAATCAAAGTTGCTAATGAACAATTTATATTTTCAAGTAATATTAAATTATGTTTGCTATTGTTTTAGTGTTTTATGTATTTGATTTTTTTTCCTTTTTTTGATAAACCAGTCAGAGGTTCTGGCATAGTATCTCTAATGTCTCTCAGTTAACCAGAGTTTTTGATTAACCCGAATGACTCATATTGCTTCCAGGACTAAATTATAATCACTACTAATTTGAAAACATATTAGCTAGACTTAAATCACCATGTAGGTAACTTCCCAAAAATACTTGAGCTGGGTGTATGCAATTGTAGCCAGAAGCTATAGAGAAGAAGAGATGAAACCTCCAGTAAGGAGTGTAGAAAATCTGCCTGGTGGTAAAAATGGAAGTTTTCAATGATAGGGAAGAGAAGCTTAGCCTTCTGTGCACTAGAGAGTAAATACTCCTGTCATCTTATAAGAGAAGGGGCACAGGATCCAGAGATTGAGGAACATGCAGCAGGAAAGGGGAGTTGGCACTCATCCCAAAAAGGTAAGAAGAGGTATTGCGAGTCTTCTCAGGTATTCCCATCCTTCAGAAAATAAGAAGGCAGAGAAAGGTAGCAAAGCCAAGCATGTAACAATTGGTAGAGAAGCCTCATCCCTAGTAAGACAGACTGTGACATAGGTCCAGACTACACAGGGGCTGTCCTTCATAGATAGTGGTATTAGTCAGGGGGCAGTTTTTAGACTAGGTACTGTTTAACACTGTTGACATTTGGGACTGGATAATTCTTTGTTGTGTGGGCTAACCTTTCCCTGGCCTCTGTCTATTAGATGAGAATAGCACTATTGTGAAAATCAAAATGTCTCCAGACATTTCCAAATGTCCCCTAGGGGGCAATCACCCCTAGTTGCGAACCACTGGTTTACAGGGACATTTGGAGGAGTACCTCAGGGTGATGGTGGGTGATGACACTCTCACAGGGTGGTTGAGTTTCAGCTATTACTTTATTAGGGAGTAAAACCAAAGACCTCATGGTGTTTTTTGTTTGTTTGCTTGTTTCTGACCAATGTTATTGGGAATTCTATTCTTCACATACACACACACAAACACACAAGCTTTCATCTGAATTGCAGAGATGAGGCGCAAGTTTATAGTTGGCTTATTATATCTTATGGGTCAAATATTTCTAAAATTGTTTAATACTTTCTCAAACCTGTGGCAGTCTTTGTCCCTTAGGTTTGAGGAAAAAGTTTCTTTATCATTTGAAGGACTAGGACTTTTACTGTCCTGTTAATTCTATTTAGGTTATGGAGTGGAACTAAGAAAGGTGGGTTCAGGGTTCAGGAATAGGACCCTTGCATGAGGCTATGTAAGTTGGCAAAACTTTTGCTGTAAGTGGCACGTTGAGTAATTTTTCCCTTTATGTAACTGCATGATTTACCCATGAAGACAGAAAAAAAAGTTGATCTCTGTCCACATCAGAAATAATTCTTCTGCACAACTCAACTCCTTAGAGAAACACTATTTTTTAGGTTAAGTGAGATTTTCCACTGGCATTTATCATCCAGAAAAATAAAAGAGGCTAGTTTTAAAAATGTTCTTGGCTGTAGGAACTTAAACGGATATATACTCTTTTTTGTTGAAGTTAGAGTTTTAATTGTATGACTATTTGGCATGAAAGACAAGCGACATTGTTTTTTTCTTATTATGAAAGCAATTCCAAGAGAAAAGATGATAAACAGCAGGAAAATAAGCTGAAGTAGTGAAAAACAAGGGGAATTGAGATTGTTCAACCCATAGAAGAGTTGGCTGAGAGGTGACTTAGTAATGATCTTCTAGGACCTGAAGGGCAATCATTGTGTCCAGATGCTCCTCATCTGCAGTTAGGGTGGAACAACAGGAAATAAGTGACAGTGAAGGCTATCAAACATCAGAATAAATTAATATAGAGGCTAAGAAATTACCTCTGGCTGCTTTACATTTTGGTTTCAAATAAGATTCTCACATGACTGAGATGGTTGAAGTGAAGTTTTGGTTGAAGATCCGGGGAATGGACAAAATGATTTTTCAAGATTCTTCTTAGGTCTATGATTCTATGAAGTCAGTATTTTTCTTTATTATGTGTACCATGTCCCTTATGATGCTGGATTTACAATGCACCTTTTGGCATTATATTTTCACTTAATAAAGTTTCACTTTCTCAGTCATTCCAAATTGTGAAAATTTATCTACTTTCTTGAATTATTGAAAACTGTGACACCACCTCAATGCTCTTCCTCTCATTTCCAACTCTTTCTTTTCCGTTTTTGGAATCCATACAATTTTCGGTTATCTGGTTATTTTCCTGCAAAGACCTCCTGAGAGTATGTGCAAACTTTGCACAACATTGAACACATTGAATGTTTTAGGCCAATTAAATAGCTAATTTTTGCTTTATAATTTCAGGATATGATACAATGTGAGATAATGTGCTCCCATAACAAGAATATTTCATCATAATATACAATCCTTTCTCTTGGCTTTCAGTCAATATGTATCTTTAGAGCCCCATTTGCTGTATCTACATCAAAATAACCAGGTGGTTCAGACAGTCATTTTAAGGCAGAAGATGATATGGGAGTGGGGTGAGGCCTAGAGCTAGAGAAATGGTCCATCCACCTTATAGACATCTTTAGATAAAAATCATCATTTGATTATCTCAATCTTTCTTAGCACTGGGTAGTGTTAGTGAAATGTAGATACATGCTGTATCTATCTTAGTCAAAGGACCTTTATTTTTTCCTAAAGATCCATTAGACTACAAAAAGAACTCATCAAATGCCAATGGCTCCTCACTCCTGATAGAAAAGTAGCTCTTAATTCATCAGCCTTACACACAAGGCCCTCTTCAATCTTAACATGGACCTTCCTATCTATTATTTTAATTCCTCAGAATGAGCCACTTGTTTTAACTTAACTGTTCCCATCATATCATGTTTAACCTAAAACCAACTGTTTTCTTAGAGGTTTTCTACAACCTGGAAATAATCATCCATCCAATCCTCCTTCTCCTCATCTTTCTTCCATCATCATCATTGTCACAATTGATGCAAGTTTTGATTGCTTGCTATATTTAAGACACTGTGTTAAGCCTTCAAGTTCATTAGCTCACTTAGTATTTGCAAGATTACTGAGGCAGACATAATTATTTAGAGCTTATTTCTAATATCATCTCTTCCAAGAGACCTTCTTAAACCAAGTGAACCCCAGTAATGCCCCTTTCTCTGAATTCATATCACGCATTATCTTCACCATTTATTAAGGCACTGAGACGTACACTGTCTTACTTAAAAATTTCTCATATAATTATTGTTTCTCCAATTATACTTGAAGGAATGAACTGTGGCTTATACTAATTTTTATACTAGTATAATGAAAAACACATAGTAAGCCCACAATAAATATAGCACTATATGGAAAGAAAGATGGAAGGACGAAAGGAAGGGAAGGAGGGATAAAAGATGGGAGGGGCAATCAGGATCTAATGAAGTTGCTTCCTAGGGCACCAACAGTGTATTATCACTTCATTAACACATATTTATTGGGCATCTACCAATACCATGCTATGATCTTTGAGGGGTAAAAGAGAAGGAAGAAATATTGCCCCTGCCCACAGTCTAGATAGGAAAACAAGAATAAATGCACGCTTATAGAGGATAATACAATAAAGGTTAGTAACAGAAAAAGAAGGAAAGAAACAACACCAATATGATGCTGAACTGTGTAGCACTATGTAGTACAAGGATAGGGAAAGAATATATTTGTCGTTCTGAGGAAAGACCCTCCTTTTGGATATCAGTTCTCTTTGGCAACTTGGGTTTCTCCCCGTCCCTTATGCATGGCATAAAAACATACATGGGAATGTGACACAACAGAATAATAGTAAGAATGTGTGATGTTCAAAAGCAGACCTTCCACCCATTACTTGGTAAATTAATGGCATATTGCAGATATAGCATAAAATGGAACATTTTTTAAACACAATGAAATTATAAGTCCAGGCATAACTATTCAATCCATATCTGATATAACAATGATATTTCATGCATCCTGGGCCATGTGATCCTTCCTTCCTTCCTCCCTCCCTCCCTTCCTTCCTTCCTTCTTTCTTTCTTTCTTTCTTTCATTTTTGCTGCAAATTTTTCTTTTAAGGGGTAGAACAATGAGAAGTAGAACAGAAGTAGAATAATTTTTAAAATCCAGAAAAAAGAGAAAAATATGTTATCTTTCTCGCCCTTAGAAAATTATCCATATGAGGTTTTATCTTAAAAATATGACTCCAGAATTGCTCAATGTTAATACTACTTCCTTTTTTTATATAAAATTACTTTATTTGAGTGAACCAGGACTGTCCAGTGCCTTCTGTGTAAATTTATGTTTGCTTATGCGAGAATTTGAGAGGATGGGTCAAGAGGTAGAATATCAATCTCATTTATGAATTAGTTTTGAAGCCTTAGTTTATGGCTTCACACACACACACACACACACACACATGCCCCTTGTGCTAGAGAATAGAAGTGCTACAAGTAACGTGCTTCAAATGTTGCCAACTTTATCCAGGGATGAAAAGAGAAGCTACAGAAATGTCAGAAACAAGCCCTGGATATTCCAGTGGCTTGGCTATGAGTTAGCCATACTTTGACCTGTGAAAGGTGCTGGCTGAAACTGAACAATCAAACCTTCTGAACACCCCAGTTCAGAAGAACTTTGCAAAGTATCAATAATGCATGTAAATATTTCCAGCGGTCAATAGGAATTAGGTTTCCCTCTTCCCTACCCAATTGGGAGAGGAAGAGATAATGTTTTTATTTCAAGCCATTTATCTCCTTGTTAAGTCAGAACTTCATAGGCTCAAACACTACTTTTGCACTTTCCCTTAACTTGTGAGACATGAAGGTTTAAACCTGGAATGGAGAGAACTTTTTTCTTGATATTTTGAATAAAAATCATATTCAATACCCAATAATAATATTGATTATATCCATATTAATTTAGGGAGAAGTTGGTAAGTAGCTTACCTCAGAAGCTATAACAAATATTGTCATTTTCAACTATTTTGAGTCAGATATTTCCTTATTAAACAAGTAAAATCTCTAGCCTTCCCTTCTTGTCCTTCATTGCTTGTGTACACCTATTCCCAAAGAGACTAAAGACTTATTTTGTTTTTTCTTCTGAAAGTAGGCAAGCACCATTTTAATAATAAGGCCATATTTATGGCATTTATGGACTGCCTGCTTTAGAAAAAATTTCCCTTTCTGCTTCTCAGAACATTCCACTCTGGATTTCAGAAATACATCAACTTATTTTCCTGTCATCAAAATTTTATCTGAAATAAAATGAATTTGGACAGTCTGTGAGATCTAGATACAGCCCACTCTTCAGTTTAATTCTCCATTCCTGGCCTTTACCTGGCCCATTGAAAGATAATCTCTGGAGCAGAGGGTGGGAAGAAACTCAGGGAAATGTGGAACTTGCAAACAACTTCAGAAATGAATTAAATCATAGAAAATCCTCAGGTAGTTTGGAAATGGAGCTTCTTCAATAGGACCATATGGGCCAACTGCATTCCATTTGGTTCTTTAAATTTTTATTTGCATGTTTCTTATTGCTGTTAACTGAACATAAGGAAAATAACATTAGGTCATACCCTTAATCTATCGAGCCAGTGATTCTATTCCTAACAAGTGCCCAAGTATCACTTTTCTGGCCTGAAGACAAACATGTAACTTAGGCCCTTAAGACAAACATGTAACAGGGCTGAGGCAGAAGCACCAGACTTGGTCTGTCACAGTACATTTTGTAGGGCTCCCTATCTCTCCCTCTATACTATATTCCATTGCATCTCATCCCAACCCATTGAGTTCCATGTACATACATAATTTCTTTAATTATAAAATAAAAATTTATCTTCTCATTCTGAAGTTATTTCCTATATTGTCAACTACTTTAAAACTTTGGGCTTGTTGGGCTCTACAATACCATTGTACTGGCAATATATTTTTCCTCTTATGTTTCAATGGAGTGGTATGGCTGAAAAATATTTTATAAATAGACCCAACATATTTTGCAAGTATCTGCATTACATCAAAGTCAAGGTAACAAATAAACACATTTTTGATGAAGAGACTCCATTTACTGTTTCAGCTAAAAGCCTAGGTCTTTGTTAAAGTGCTAATAAGACAGTAGAAAGTGTACCAATGATATCACTATGCTTTTTCTGATTTTTAATCCTTCTAACAAAAATACTTTGATAATTAAGGAATTAGATCATTGGCATCAACCCGGTACATCTGAAAGCATCTATTTTATCCTTGCAAGTTATCAGGTTTTCATCTGAGTTGAAATATTGGGAGATTGACCTGTTTTATTTTTTAAGTCCTCGTTTTTTAATCTTCTTATTTGAATGGAGTGGAGCAGATAGAAGAAAGGAGCAAGTAGGCTCTATGTATATATGCCACTATTATTTGTTTCTTTTTTTTCGGCTTGAGAGTAGACAGATGGAAGGAAAAGAATCGCCATACCTTAATAGCAAGTGATTATAGAGCATTCTGTTTTTTTTTCAGTGCTATTGAGCACAGAGAACAGGTGAAGACCATAAGACCTCACCTATCACTAATTTGGATACCAGTAAAGTAAGTAGTGCCCTGTATTCTATTGGCTTTTCTGGCAAAATGCTTTCTGCTTATGTGGTCTTTTGGTTTTCCCTCTCTTTTCACAAGGTATGTAGCAGACAAAGTTCTGCAAAGGATATTACAGATTCCACTATCTCTCAAACCAGCAGTCCTGGATTTAACTGCATAAGAAGCAACAGTCTCTGTTCTAAAAAAAGAAACAACTCACTGTTCAGAATGTTTGTTCTACTTCTGGCTTGCCCCAGGCTCAACTCAGAGGTTGAACATAATTTTTATTAATATCCTTAACTATGGCAAACAATTTTAGAATTTTTTTTTTACTTTTGAAAATAGAGTCCATTCCCTCCTTGTCACATTTATAAGCCCTACAATATGTGCCACCCCTCCTACCACTCCTGAAACACATACACACACGTACACATACACATATACACACTCCACACACACATGTTCATGCCATTCCTCACAAGAGCATTGAGATATATGGTTGTGGCAAGATAATGTTATCTATGATATCATCCTCGAAAAGTTAAGGCTATCCCCACATATTCTTAGCTGCCCTTAGTTTATTATAAACTTGCCATCTAGGAATTTATTCTAAATCTTCCTTGAGCTTAATTATATTTTAAGTCAGTTCCACCTCTTGGTATAACAAGCTCTGTCTACTACTCACTATGGGAAATAATTGTTCTGTTTAACTTTCCAAAAATTATCTGTAAAGAAGCTTCTCTTTTTTGAGTAGTCTAGATAATTACATGACTAATTTTGTGTTTTATCATCCATCTCTGTTATGATACTGTAAAAATCTACCTTATTCAGGGTTATGCTACTTTGGCTTGCTTCTAGCTCCCAGTAGAAAATTCAGCATGCAGTAGTGTATGAAAAGACTTAAATAATCATCATCATTATCATTATCATATTCATCATTCTAATGACCTTGTACAGTGGGAATCTATTATATTTGGGGATATCAAGTAAGAAAATGGACTTAGTAGAATATACTTAAACCTCAATCTTATTAATAAGATTATTATAACATGCTTGCCCAAGAAGAACTTATAATGTAATACTATTAGCCTATGTGAACTACTAAAATGAATAATTAATATATAAGTCCTACCCTTCTCCCAGGAAGCTGCATGGACTTCTTAGAAAGAAAAGAATTCATTCTAGTTCTTGGTTACTTACATTAGCTTGAGCCCAGTATCCCATGTGTGGCCTAATTTGTTGGTGAGCTGTTGTTACTCAGCTGTGACTATTAGTGACAATAGCAGCCTGTGGACAATGAGATTATGACATGGCTCACAAGTGACATGCAGAATGAACTAACAGAATATTTTTGTCACATGTAGAAGTGTGAAATATAGTTTGAATTCAATTCTCTATCTCCTACAAAATGCATTTCTTTTTTTGAATTAGAAATTAACATTTTATACAAAAAAGTCAATCATCTTTACCCTGAGTCTGAGAAATGATTTATTTTTGATGGTCCAGTTGGTGAAAAGATCTTATAAATTCTTTGCTTTCCATGAGAGAGACAGTGCAGTTTGTAGACCCCCCAAATATCGTGGCTATATAATACCTATCAGCTGTCTAATTTCTATAATCTGATTCATAAAGCAGCTTGCTACTTATAAAAGAGGAAGAGCTGGAAAGACATTCTTCAATCCCTTCCTACTTCTCAGTTAAAAATGGAGTTCCTGCAAGCAGTTCCCTCTAAAAGCAGGCCAACATTTGTTGATTCCAACCTTATTAGAGATGCTAAGTCAAAATCACCCAGCCAAACCTCTCCTGAATTCTGAACTAATAGAAACTGTGAAATAATGGTTCATCGTTTTTAAGCCACTAAGTTTTGGAGTAATTTATTCCATAGCAATACATATATAGACATTAATATGTTTAAACAATTTGACTATCACATCTCTCAATAATAAATAGCCAAGGCTATTTCTGACATGATACAAAACTGACAGTTTGAGATTATTTATGAATCCCAGAAAGAGAAAGATTATGTTAATCTGTTTCTCTGGGTGTGATACCCTTTGATTGTATTAAATTCCGTGAGGGGCCTCTGATTAAGTTTACTTGATAAAATAAATTTAGGGCTTCTGATTGGGCTACGTCAATAAGGCTTAACTCAGGTTGAGTCCCCGCCCCCTTGGTGGGCTGATATAAATGGACCCTCACTCAAGATGACACACACCAGAGGAGAGAACTTTGTCATTTTGATCCTGCCATGTGACTGAAAGGAGAAGACTCAAATAGCTGGCCATAAAATATCTTAAAGTGATGGAACCCACAATGAAAAAAAATTTTAATTATTTTTTTATTTTTTATTTTTTTGTATTTCATTTGTTATTTTAATTATTATTTTATTTTATTATTATTTTTATTTGTTTATGTTTTGGCTTTGTTTTTGAGAAACTTTTGGATCACAGAAGGGAAACAAGTGTGGCAGGGGAAGACCACTGATGTGGCATGTTCTTGATGGGGGGATGTATGGGGAGGAGTGCAGCTGGGGCATGCCTCTGTGACATATGAATATGTTCAGGTAGTCAGGGAGCATTGTCTTGGGTGGTGGAGTCCCACACAATAGTCGAAAGAATATTGATTTCTCATCCTTGTAAGTCCTGCTACATTCTTTAGTAGAGCAGCAAGAATCCCTGAGTACATGGGCAGTGCCTAGTGAAGGAGGACAGACTATTATGCCAGGCCCTTGATATTGATGGTTGTACTTATGAACCTTTTCTAGTGAAATTGAAACTTAGCCTACCATTTTATATTGCCTAAGAGTTATCTCCTGAAAGATTTCTTGTTGTTCAAATTTGGCCTCTCTCTAAGCCAAACTCAGCATATAAACACACTACCTTCCCCCAAGTGTGGGACATGACTCCTTTGGATGAGCCTCCCTGAAACTGAAGGATTATTACCTAGCACAGACTAGCAATGAATCTGAAAAAAGACCTAGACCAAAAGGGGGAAATATTAAATACAAACCAGTTTTTATGGCTAAGAGACTTCAAAGTGAGTTGGGAGGTTATTCCAGAGATTATGCTTATGCATATCTCAGCAGGATCTCATTGCCTGCCATAGTAAAAAGTACTCCCTGAGGTCTCTAGAGACATCTAGACACTGTAGGCAGGGCAGACTATCCCAGGAATTTGGCACCCTGCCAATGGGCCTTACTTTGGAATATATGCTCCTCAATGTAACAAAGTTAGACTCATTTATAATTTCTCTACACATGGCTCTTCTGCCCCTTTTATTTGAACCTATAATTAACACTATACTCATTAAATATATGTCCTAGAGATTTAAATCTTTGGTCTGTTCATATACCAGTTAAACCCTAAATCTCAACAGAGTTGCAACACCTACTCACCAGTTCAGTGGACTGTTCCAAGATAACTAACAAAAGGATGATGATGGACATCACCCATCCCAGGAAGCAGAGAGTGTCTGCTACTGCAAGCAATACAGTTCCATCTGCTTCATGGGATCTAAGTACTCTCTGAATTGGAGACAGGGCAGGCATCACCATCCCAAAATCCTCAAGATTGAGGAATGAACAAACATAAGGGTGGAAAGCAACAATGGACTAAAGTAGACTTATGATTATTTTAGCAATGGAAGAACTTGTATCATTGATATAGAGGCATTGGCCACCAGCGGTTCTAAGGGAAGGGAGAGGGAAGAATAGGTGCAACATGGGGGTATTTTTGGAATATCAGAATCGTCCTGCATGACATTGCAATGACAGATACAGAACCTTATACATTTTGTCAAAACCTATAAAATTGTGTGGGGCAAAGTGTCAACTATAATGTAAACTTCAATCCTTGGCTAATAAAATGCTTCAATATTTGTTCATCAATTTTAACAAATATACCACACGAATGATGCTGTTAATGTGGGAAAGTGGGGATGGGGTGGGGTATATGGGAATCCCCTATATTTATGTAAACATTTATGTAATCTAAAGCTTCTTTAAAAAAATTTAAATAAAGAGGAAGAGAAAGCCCAGGAAGGAGAAACTAAGCAAATATGAGTGATCATCTTGCTTCAACACATGGTAAATGACTTTTGTGAGAAAGCAACCTTGAGATGGATTTTTTTCGGGTCTTTTAACTGTAAGCTTTTACTCCAAATAAATACCCGTTATAAAAGCCAACAGATTTCTGGTACTTTGCATCAGCACTCCTTTGGCAGACTAATATATTATCTATAGCTGACAGATGATAGTTCAAGCCATCAAGCAAAATGGATTGTCATACTTTGAACTTTATCTTTAACTGCTAAAACCCAAGGAGATAAATCATAGATAAAAGGAAATTTAATGATCCCTTTGTGTGTGTGTACATGTATGAAAATTTAACCAACCTTAGGTACTTTAACATAGTGGCATATTGTACTGTTTTACTTAATATCATTTGGGAGAAAGAAGCCAAAATATAAGAGAAAACCCGTTATATTTTTATGGATAAACTTCTAAAAACTTGACCTTTATAAAAATTATATACACCTTAATACTATTTAACTTTTCTTGTTTTTAGAAAAAGGGCAAATAACAAGATGTTTTCTTTCTTTTTGACAGATTACAAGAGATTAAATTTCAATGTAAATTGTTTACTAAGTGTGGCAGTTTGAGATTATTTATGAATTCCAAAAAGAGAGATTATGTTTGTAAACAGGTTTGTTCCTCTGGGTGTGATCCCCTTTGATTGTATCAGACTCAGCTAAAATGACTTTGATTAAATTATGTTAAGATTAGGGCTTTGATTTGACCACATTTTTAGAGTGACTCAATTGTAGTCCCTGCCCCCTTTGTGGGCTGTATAAATCAGGGAGACACACAGAAGTAGATATACAGAGAAGATACACAGAGGAAGAGAGACAGCTCCATAGACATGGCAGAGGCCCCAGGAAAAGAGATAAGCCATTCGTCTGATAGTTTACAACTGACCTTGTGAAGAAAACAGAGCCGATGAGCCCAGAAAGAAACGAGTCCTGGGAAGAGAGACAAGCCCTATGCCAGCCTATAGCTGAAATTGGAAGAAGACAGACCCACCAAGCCTTAAGAGGGAAGAGGAAGACTGAAACTTTGAAGATGTCACCACCTTCTTGTTTCAACATATGGCAACAGTTTGGGAAGGAAGTAACCTTGAGTTAGATTATTTAGGGCCTTGTAAAAGTAATCTTTTATCCCAAATAAATGCCCTTTATAAAAACCAACAGATTCCTGGTACGTTGCATCAGTACTCCTTTGGCTGACTAATACACTGAGTTAAAAATAAAATATTGATTTACTCGCTAAGTATAAGTTTACCAAACTGGATTTATTTTTATATAATTTTTTGTAGTTTTCTCAAAATGAGTTTTTGCTATCTTGAACAAACATGGAGTGCAAAATGTAGAATTGTTACTAAGTTGCCCTAACTTAAAAGCTGAAAATATAAAAACCATACAGGTTTTGTGATCCGTTTCAAAACATTTTAAAATTATCTAACATTATTTTAATAGCAAGCTATCACTCAAAATTAATTGATTTCTTTGTGATTTTTAAAAAGTTTTCAACATTAATGTCTTACTAAAGATATAATTATTTATTTATTTGCATTGTGTAGATTCTGAAACACCCTGTATAAATCCTGGTCAAGCAAACAACAATAACAAAAAAGATTTCCTGCATTGGTAATCTCTCATTCAATACTCTTTCTGGGTCTCATTGTTTCAAGTTTTCCCAGTCTTTTGAAATGTACTTATTATCTCCAAAGGACAAGAAAGGGACAAACAATTTTATCAATTATGGATATGAAAGCCTGGATTGTCCCACCCAAAACCCCATATATTTTTAAAAATATCTTCACCCAATACAAAGCAAATATTTTAAAATATAATGCCAAATACTTGAGAAGATTTCATTTCTTGAAAGATAAATCCAGATACCACATTATCATTGTCTTGCTGCTTTCTTTTATTTTTCCCTTGAAATAATTGTTGAATTAAGCATTTTATTTTGACATAATCATAGATTCACTTGCAGGAATAAGAAATAGTACAGGGAGCTCTCTTGTTCCTGTTACCCAAATTCCCCCAATAGTAACATCTTGTAAAATCATAGTACAATATCACAACCTAGATATTGATGTTGATACAGTCATAATATAGAAATATCCCATCACCACAAAGATCCTTCAGTTTGCTCTTTTATAGATACACTCATTTCCCTACCCCTTCCTTTAATCCTGAAACCACTACACTTTTCTTAATTTCTCTAATTGTCATTTAAAGAATGTTATATAAATGGAATCATCTGGTACATAACTTTTTGAGGATTTGCTTTTTCTCACTCAACACAATATCTTAGGTATTTATCCAAGTTGTTGTGTATATAAATACTTTGTTCTTTTTCATTGCTGAGTAGTAGTCCCTGGTATGGATGTACTAAAGTTTGTTAACCCATTCACCCATGGTTGTTTCCAGATTTGGGCTATTATGAATAAACATGCATAAATATTTGTGTACAAGATTTTTAGTGTGTGTGAAAGTAAGTTTTCTTTTATCTGGAATAAATGCCCAAGGATGCATTTTCTAGGTCATATGGGAGTTACAAGTTTATTTTTTAAGAAACTGTCAAACTGGCAGATGACATGATCCTATATATGAAAACCCCAAAGAATCCACAAGACAGCCACTAAAACTAATAAATGAATTCAACAAAGTTGCAGGGTACAATATCAACACACAAAAAACAGGTGTGTTTCTATATGTCAGTTATCACAACTACAAAAAGAAAATTTTTTAAATTCAATTTACAATAAATGTAAAAGAATAAAATACCTAGGAGTACATTTAACCAAGGAGATGAAAGACTTATACACTGAAAACTACAGAACATTTCTGAATGATATTAAAGAAAACCTAAATAAATGGAAAGACATCCCATGTTCATGGACTGGAAAACTTATTGTTAAGATGTCAATAATACCAAAAGCAATCTATATATTCATCAAATCCCTATCAAAATTACAACAGCCTCTTATGCAGAAATGGAGAAGCCCATCCTCCAATTTATATGAATTGCACGGAGCACCAAATAGTCAAACACACACACACACAAAAAAAAAAAATCGAAAAAGAACAAACTGGGAACACTCATACTTCCTGATTTCAAAAATTACTAAAAAGTTACATTAATCAGAACAGTGTGGTACTAAAAGATTAAAAGAAGAGACAATTCCAACCTAACACAAATTCTTCCACAGAGCAGAAAAAGAGGAACATTCCTTAACTCATTCTATGAGGATAGAAAATATTGTTCAAACCAAAAAAGAAAATAGAAGCAGAAAAAGAAATTAATAAACTAATCATCCATTCATGATTATAAAATAATCTTAGCAACTAGGAATAAAATGGAACTTTCAAATCCAATATATAGCACCATCAAAAAAATCCACAGTAAACATCTTTCATGAAAGTGAAAAATTTTAAATATTGACTTTAAGAGTACCGCACATTGTGTGCCTCCTGAGACAGTGCAATAAAAAGTTCACACAATTCTAGAATGGGAAATATTGTAACATTGATATGAAGACAGGGGTCACCAGAGATTCTGAGGGGAGGGAGAGGAAAGAATAGGCATTTTTGTTACATTGGAATTATTCTGAATGACATTGCAATGATGGATACAGGCCATTATACATTTTGTCAAAACCTATAAAAGTGTGTGTTGCAAAGTGTAAAGTATAATGTAAACTATTGACCATGGTTAGTAGCAATTGTTCAAGATGTGTTCATCAATTGTAGCAAATGAAAGATGCTGTTAATAAGGAAAAGTTGCAGAGGGGGAGGGGGTGGGGTATATGGGAATCCCTCTATATTTTAGATGTATCATTTATGGAATCTAAAGCTTCTCTGAAAATAAAATTAAAAAAATAAAATTGACAAATGCCACCTCTGGTGTAGATATGCTATAGTAAAGAAAAGAAAATTGACTCTAAATATAATAAATTCTGTCTTTTAGTTCATAGGAAATACCCCCAAAGAAGAGAAACATGTTAAACCCCCCTATCTTCATGATATTGAGGTGCTGGTCAGTCAAATCCACAATGACCCAATTTCTTCAACAAATAAATAGCATAGAAAAAAATAAGGAGTAGAAGAGATGTTATAGATTAAAAGATACTTAAAATTAATCTTCAAATAAAAGTTTATTAAAGAGATATTTAAGCAACATATCAACCAAATGCAACATATCGATCTTCTTTGGATCTTAATTCAAACAAAACAACTTATAAAGATATTTTGAGACATTCATGGAAATTTGAGCACAAACCTGCATTTAGATGATGTTAAGAAATTTTTGTTATGTGATAATGTGATTATATTTTTTAAAGCTTCTATATGTTGGAGATACATACTGAAATATTTAGGGTTGAAATGGTTGATTTGATGTTGGGAGTTTTCTTTAAAATACTCCATGGGTTAAGGTAAATAGATCAAGATTGGCCAAACATTAAAAAAAAGTGTGGTACTAACATAAGGGAAGATACAGAGACCAAAAGAATAAAATTGAGAGTCCAGAAATAGACCCACATACCTATGGACAAATAATTTTCCACAAGTGTGCCAAATCCACTCAATGGGGAAAGAGTAAATCTCTTCTACAAATGGTGCTGGAGAAACTGGATTTTAACATGCAAAAGAATGAAGTTGGAAACCTACCTTACACTACGTAAAAATTAACTCAAAATGGATCAATGACTTAAATAAGAGCTAAAACCATAAAACTCTTGGAGGAATACATAGGGGTTAATCATCGTGTCCTTGGACTTGGCAATGGATTCTTAAAAAAAGATATATTAGACTTTGTCAATATTTTAAAAACTGCATCAAATGACACCAAGAAAGTGAAAAGACAATCTAGAGAAGGGAGAAAATATTTGCAAATTATATATCTGATAAGTTTTACTATCCAGAACACATAAAGAAATCTTAAAACTCAATAACAAAAGACAATCCAATTTTAAAAAATGGGCAAAGGACTTTAATAAATGGTTCTCCAAAGAAGATATAAAAATGGCCAATAAACACATTAAATGATGTTCAACATCATTGGTTATCAGTGGAATGCAAACTGAAACCAAAATGAGATACCACTCTACATCTGCTAGGATAGCTATTATTATTTTTATTTTTAAAAAGGAAAGTAACAAGTGTTGGCAAGGATGTGGAGAAACTGGAACCCTTGTACATTGTTACTGGGAACATAACATGGTGCAGCCACCGTGAAAAACAGTTTGGTGGTTCCTCAAAAATTTATACATAGAATTACCATATGATCCAGCAATTCCACTTCTAAGTGTATACCCCAAATAATTGAAAACAGAGACTCAAATGGATACTTGTTTGCCAGTATTCATAAGAGCATCATTCACAATAGCATAAAGGTGGAAACAACCCACAGGTCCATCAACAGAGGCATCAGTAAACAATGTGTGAGATAAACATATAGGGGAATATTACTCAGCTGTAAAAAGGAATGAAGTTCTGATACATGCTATAACATGGATGAAGCTTGAAAATGTTACGCTAAGTGAAATAAGCCACATGCAAAAGGACAAATGTTGTATGACTCTACCTATATGAAGTATCTAGAGTAGTCAAATTTGTAGACAGAAAGTAAATTAGAGGTTACCAGGGGCTAGGGGGAGAGCGCAATGCAGAGTTATTGCTTAATGGTCAACGAGTTCAAGATGATGAAAAAGCTTAGGAAATAGTTGTGAAGGCTGCACGACATTGTGAACATAATCAATGTCATTGAATTGTACACTTAAACCTGGTTAAAATGGCAAATTTTATGTTGTAAAACCAAATAATAAAAAAGAAACTGCCAGGTGGGTTGGGGGAAAATACACCAAATGTAAGATATGGACTATAGTTAATAGTAATATTTTGACAATATTCTTTCATAATTTGTAACAAATGTTTCACAACAATGCAAGGTGTTGGTGGTGGGGTGATTTATGGGCCTTTGTGATGTTATGCATGTTTATTTTGTAACTTCACAACTTTTACTATACATTTATTGTTTATGTATGTTCATATATGAATGAAATACTTAAATAAAAATTTAAAAAAGTGAAACTGCTAAACTTTTTTTCTCCAGGATTGCCGTAACATTTTACATTCCCACCAGCAATGTATGAATGACCCAGTTTCTTCTTATATTCATCACCACTTGGTGTAGTCAGTGATTTTTATTTTACCCATTCTGGTATGTCAGTAGTAATATTTCACTATGGTTTTAATTTGCATTTCTCTAATGTCTCGTATTGAACATTTTTTTCATCCATTATTTTCCATCTGCATATCTTCTTCAGTGAAATTTCTTGTCATGTCTTTTGCCCATTTTCTAATTGAATTTTGAGTGTTGTGGGTGCTTTTTTTTTTTAAAACAATCAATGGCTTTTGGCATAATCACAGAGCTATGCATTCATCACCACAATCAACTTTAGAATGTTTTTATTACTCCAAAAAGAAAACCCCTTACCACTTAGCAGTCATAGAGAGATTGAGAGGTGACTACTGTTGTGTTTTGGTATACCATTTAATTCATAGATAATATTGTAGGTAATATTATTTTTTATTTTATTCTATTCATTTGTCAGATAAGTGGTTTTCAATATTTTTAACTTTTTATTAGAGAAGAGGTGGGTTTACAGAAAAATCATGCATAAAATACAAGGTTCCATATACCACCTTATTATTAACCCCTTGCATTAGCATGATACATTTGTTACAATTGATGAAAGCACATTTTAGAATTGCACTATTAACTATAGTCCATTATTTACCTTAGGGTTCACTGTTTGTGTTATACAGCTCTATGAATTTTTAAAAATTGTTATTCTAGTAACATATAAACAACCTAAACCTTAGTTCTTTTTTAAAAAACATTTTTATAAATATTATTAACTATGGTTCTTTGCTTACAATAAGGTTCACTGTGTTGTACTGTCCTAAGTTTTATATTTTAATTTTTATTGCAGTAACATATATATGATATAAAATCCTCCCTTCTAACCATTAATTATTCAGGGAATAATTAATTCTAGGGAAACAAAAGCAACAGGAAATGTCTGTAAATATTATAAGATTTTTATAAAAATCCAAGTAGTCCTGCTAGGATTGGGTAGTTACAGTTTTCTATTCACTATAATCACAAGGCATGGTAGTACTAAGAGACACCTGAGGGGATCTCCTGTATTCCAGGAAAACTCTTCTTTACCCCCATTATGTAGGTGCAGTTCTATTCCCCCTTGATGTTCAGGATCAATCACCCAAGCCTGTACAGTAATTTCCTTGTTTTCCTGTTGATTCAGAAGCATGAGGAGCCCAAAGTGGCCAGTTGGAAGTCTTAACTTCTAGTTCAATGGAATCATGGATATGTCTCTTGGTGGAAGCACTCCTCCTTTTGGAAATAAGAGCTGTAGACCAGCAGAGCTTAAGGTTGTAGGGACAGGAACCAATTTTTTTTTCTAGTCGATCACTAAGGGTAATAGTTAGTTGTGCCATTCCCATTTCCACCCCTTGATTCCTGGACATGTGAATCCTAGCTATGAGAGAAAAAGCACCATAGAGTAAATGCTAATTTAGAGCACACACAACCTTCTGGAGCAAATTGTCCCAAACCTGCAAGGTATTGCCACATAGTTGACACTATAATTGAAACTTCAATAGGCCATTCCACTGTTCTATCAATCCAGCTGCTTCAGGATGATGGTGAACATGATAAGACCAGTGGAGTCCATGAGCATGTTATAATTGCAACACTTCATTTGTTATAAAGTTAATTCCTTGATTAGAAGCAATGCTGTGTGGAATACCATGATGTGGATAAGGCATTCTCTAAGTCCATCTATAGTAGTTTTGGCAGAAGCATTGCGTGCAAAGAAGGCAAACACATATCCAGAGTATGTGTCTTTTCCAGTTAGAACATACCACTGTTCTTTCCATGATGGAAGTGGTCCAATGTAATCAAACTGCTATCAGGTAGTGGGCTGATCACCTCAGGAAATGGTGCCATATTGGGGACTGAGTGTTGATCTCTGCTTTGGACAAATTGGGTACATAACAATGACTGTATCCAGGTCAGCCTTGTTGAGTGGAAGTCTAAGATGCAGAACCCATGCATAATCTCCATTCCTGCCACTATGGTTAGTTTGTTCATGAGTCTTTTTTCAGGAATGACAGAAGTGGCTGTGGAAAGAGACTGACTCCTATCAAAGAATGGATGAAATTATCCTCCTGATTATTAAAATTTTCCTCTTCTGACATCACCCTATGGTGAGCATTCACATGGCATGCAAATATCGTCATCTTTTCTTCCCACTCAGAAAAGTCTATCCACATACCTCTTTTGCAGACTTCTTTGTCACCAGTTTTCCAATTATGTTCCTTCCAAGTCCCTGACCATGCTGTCAAAGCATTGGTGAGCCCATACATCAGTATACAAATGCACTTCCAGCCATTTATCCTTCTAAGCAAAATGAACAACCAGGTATACTGCTGCAATTTCCTCCCACTGTGATGGTTTCCCTTCACCACTGTCCTTCAGAGATATCCCAGAAATGGGCAGTAGTGCTACTGCTGTGCACTTTCGGGATGGTACCTGCATATCATGCAGAACTATCTGTAAACTAGGCCAGAGGTTTCTATTGTTGTCATTCAATTGATTGTAAGGAACTCCCTGAATAAACGGAAAAAGAAGGTAATGTGGCAGGAGTCGGGGCCATGGGTATTTGGGCCACTTCCTCTTGTAACTTACTTGTGCCTTCAGGACCTGCTCAAGCCCTATCTCATATGTATATCATTTCCACTTTATGATGAAGTGCTGCTGTGCACACCTAACTTTATATCTTGTTGGTATAGACATCACTCAGCTCAATATAGGCACCTCAAGTCTCATGATAACTTGGTGGCCCATGGGCAAGCATTTGGTCTCTACTAAGACCCAGTAGTATGCTAAAAGCTGTTTCTCAAAAAGAGAGTAGTTATATGCAAAGGATGGCAAGAATTTGAGCCCAAATTCCAAGGGTCCATATTGTGATTCTCCCATAGGGACCTTCCAAAGGCTTTAGACAGCATCTCAATTTGTCAATGACACTTTCAGCCATTGGACCTCCTGGACCATATGGCCCAAGGGGCAGAGAAGCATGCGTAGCAACCTGGACCTTTCAGACAGACTCTTCTTGTTCTGGACCCAACTCAAAACAAGCAGTTTTTCTGGTCACTCAGTAAAAGGGCCAGAAAAGCACATGCAGATGAAGAGTATGCTATCCCCAAAATCTAAAGAAGAAGTGGGGCAAGATGGCAGCAGATTAAGGAGCTCCATGAGTCAGCTCGTCCTACAAGGTAGTTAGTAACCACCCAAAGCTATCTAAAGCACCTGTTGGGGGACCCAGAAGACCAGAAGAGCATACTGCAATGTCCTTGAAACAATGGAAGGAGGAGACTGTGCATCTGCAGTGAAAATTCATGAGTAGAGCACTCCATGCCACAGAGGCCAGTGCCCGTCTTCCACTGGCAGTGCAAGCTGTCTCCTGAGCTATTCCATGGTTGGAGCTGGAAGCTCCATTTCCCAAATATGGGGAAGGAAGAGATGGTCAGGCATCAATTTCAGCTACTGATTAGTAAATTTAACTGGCTAAAATCTAATCCTAAGAACAGCTAAGTTTGAACCTGTCCAAATAGGAAAGAACCCAGTAGGTGCCATTTTAACTCCACCCCCAACATGTGGGGAAGCAGGGCTGTTTGAAAATCACAGTGACAGTATGGACCAGCTTCTTTCCACCCAGATTGTATTGCAATCCTAGTCTAGGGCCCAGCCCCACCTCAGACAGGGAGGAAGCTGGGGGGAACGTGCACTAGCCTCTCTGGGCAACTGCAGAGGCTTTTGTCTGGCACAGACTGGACAGTCAGATACCTGGGGCTCCATCTTCACACCCCAATAAGAATGGAGGGGACTTGTGTTTCCTCAGCCTCTCTAGGCAACTGCAAGTTCTTTCTGCCCACACAGACTTGTTTGTGGAGAACTTTTGGCTTCATCCCTGACCCCACCCATAGGGTAGGAGGAGGCTGTTGTTTCTTCAGCCTCTCTGGGCAACGGCAGGTGCCTTCAGCCTGCACAGACTGGATTCTCAGACACCTGTAGCTTCATTCTCAATCACAAATAAGATAGGAGGGGGATGGTGTTTCCTTATCCTCTCTGAGCAACTGCAGGTGCTTTGGGGCTGCACAAACTGTACTGTTGGATGCTCGTGCCTCCACACCCACCGCTGATAGTACAAGAGGGGTGGCAATATTACCTCATCCTCTCTGGACAACTACAGGAGCTTTAAGCCCACACAGACTGAATAGTCAGACATCTCTGGGTCCATTCCCACCCTCCAAATAGAATAGGAGAGGATTTTTGTTTCTCCAGACTCTCTGGACAACTGCAGGTGCTTTTGACCAACATGGCCTGGTTTGTTGAGTGCCTGTGGCTCCATCTTTGCAACCCCAACAGAATTGGATGGGGCTGGTGTTTCTTCAGCTTCTCTGGGCAACTGCATGCACTTTCAGCCTGCACAGACTGGACTGCTGGGTACCTGTGGTTCCACCCTTACCCTCCAGTAGATAAGAGGGGGTGGTGTTTCTCAGCTTCTCCAGTCAATGGCAGGCACTTTCAGCCTGCAAGGATTGGACGGTTGGATGGCTGTGACTCCACCCCCACCCCAAAGTGTGGCCCACATGTATTGGAAGACTAAATATCATTAAGATGCCAATTCTGAATATTTTCAAGTGTTCATGGGGAATTGTCTCAGTGGGTGGAGATCCACACAATAACTGAAAGAATATTGAATTCCCATCCTGGAGAGTTCTGCTACATTCTCTAATAAAACAGCAAGAATTTCCCAAGTGCAAAGGCAGCGTCTAGTGAAGGAGGTCTTATCATTACACCAGGCCCTTAATATTGATGACTGTACTTATCAACCTTTTCTTGTGAAATTGAAACTTAGCTTAGTATTATATACTGCCTAAGAGTTACCTTCTGAAAGCCTCCTTGTTGCTCAAATGTGGCCTCTCTCTAAGCCAAACTCAGCATATAAATGCACTACCTTCCCCTGAAGTAGAACATGACTCCCAGGGATGAGCCTCCCTAGGACCAAGGGATCATTATTAAGTTCCAACTAGCAATGCATCTGGAAAAATACCTTGACCAAAAGGAGGAAATGTTAAATTCAAATAAGTTTTTATGGCTAATAGATTTCAAAGTGAGTCGGGAAGTCATTCCAGAGGTTATGCTTATGCACATCACAGCAGGATCTCATTGACTGCCACAGTAAACAGTGCCTCAAATAGTGGGACTCTTAAAGGCTCTAGAGACATCCAGAAACTATAAACAGGGCATACATACCAGAAATTTGGCACCCTCTCAGTAGCCTTACTTTGGAATTTATGCTCCCTAGTGTAACAGAGTGAGACTCATTTATAGATTCTCTATGCCTGTCTCTACTGCCCCTTTTATTTGAACCTATAATTAGCACTATACTTGATAAATATATGTCCCAGATACTTAAATCTTTGATCCATCCATGTGCCAGCTGAGCCCTGAATTTCAGCAGAGTTGCAACACCTACTCTCCAGTTCCTTGAACTCACCCAGGGCAACTAACAAGGAGATGATGATGCAGAACGCCCATCCAAAGGAACAGAGAGTGTCTGAAACCTCAAGCGAGATAGTTCCACCCATCTGCCCCATGGGATCTAAGCTCCCTCTCAATTAGAAACAGAGTGGGCATCACCATCCCAATCTCCTCAAGACTGGGGAATGAACAATGGACTAAAGTAGACATTATTATTTTACTACAGACATTATTATTCTAGCAATGGAAGAACACTTATCATTGATATAAAGGCAGTGACCACCAGAGGTTCTGAGGGATGGGAGAGGAAAAAATAGGTGTAATATGGGGGCATTTTCAGGATATTGGAGTTGTCCTGAATGACATTGTACTGATGGATAGAGCCATTTATATTTTGTCATAACCTACAAAATTTTGCAAGACAAAGTGTAAACTATAATGTAAACTGTAATCCATAGTTAGTTGCAATGCTTCAATATGTGTTCATCATTTGTAACAAATGTACCACACTAATAAGGGATGTTGTTGCTGTAGTAAATTGGGGGTGCAGGAAGTGGGGCATATGGGAATCCCTTATATTTTTATGTAACATTTATGTAATCTAAAGTTTCTTTAAAAATAAAAAATAATTATGAAAAAGATGCCAATTCTAGCCAAATCGATACACAGATTCAATGCAATCCCAATAAATATTCCACCAGCACTTATTAAAGAAATAGAAAACACAACTAACAAATTTATTTGGAAGGGTAAAGGGCCCTGAATAGCCAGAAACATCTTGAAAAGGAATAGCAAACTTGGAGGACTCTCACTTCCAGAATTTAAATCATATTACCTAGGTGAAGTGGTAAAGATAGATACATAGACCAATGGAACCAAATTGATGGTTCAGGAACAGACCTTCACATCTATGATCAAATGATTTTGACAAGGTTGTCAAACCCACCCAGCTGGCACAGAACAGTCTATTCAACAAATGGTGCTGGAAGAACTGGATATCCATTAACAAAAGAAAGAAAGTGGACCCCTATCTCACACCTTACACAAAAATTAACTCAAAATGGATCAAAAACCTAAATATAAAAGCTACCATAAAGCTCCTAGAAGAAAATGGAAGGAAGTATCTTCAAGAGCTGGTGGTAGGTGGTGGGTTCTTAAACCTTAAACTGAAAGCATGAACAATGCAAGGAAATATGGATAAATGGGACCTCCTCAAACTTACACACTTTTGTGGTTCAAAGGACTTCGTCAAAAGGTGAAAAGGCAGCCCACTCAATGGAAGAAAATATTGGAAATTACATATCCAATAAGATTTTTATTTCCATTCTATGTAAAAAGATCTTACAACTCCACAAAAAAGAGCAAGCAATCCAGTTAAAAGATGGGCAAAAGACTTAATAAACATTTTTTCCAAAGAGGAAATACAAATGGCCAAAAACACATGAAAAAATGTTCAATATCATTAGCTATAAGGGAAATTCAAATCAAAATGACAATGAGATATCATCTCACACTGCATAGAATGGTCATTATTTAAAAAACAAAACAGAAAACAATAAGTGCTAGAGAGAATGTGGAGAAATAGGAACACTTCTTCACTGTTGGTGTAATGTAAAATGGTGCAGCCTCTGTGGAAGACAATTTGGTGGTACCTCAGGAAGATAAATATAGAACTGCCATATTATCCAGCAATTTCTCTACTAGGAATATATCCCGAAGAACTGAAAACTGTGACATGGAATGACATTTGCACACCGATGTTGATTGCAGCATTATTCACAATTGCCAAAAGTTGGAAACAAACCAAGTGTCCATCAACTTATGAATGAATAAACAAAATGTGGTATATACTTATGATGAAATACTATGCTGATGTAAGAAGTAATGAAATTGGGACACATATGATAACATAGATGAAACTTGAAGACATTATGCTAAGTGAAATAAGCCAGACACAATTGGACAAATATTGCATGGTCTCAATAATATGAACTAAACATGAAGAGTAGATTAATGGAGTTAAAACGTAGAATATAGGTTATTAGGAGATAAGAGGAGGGCTGAGACAGGATACTGATGCTTAATGTATATAGCAGTTTTAATTAACTTCATTGTAAATATGTGGAAATGGATTGAGTTGATGGTAACACATTATAGTTACTAGAACTAATGTAGCTGGTTTATAAGTGGGATTGTGGCTGAAAAGGGCAGTCCAGGGATGTAAATGTCAACTGAAAGAAAGCTAGAGAATAATCTAGGGACTGAATCACATAGTGAACCCAGAGGTGGATGAGAATTGTGGCTAATAGTACAAATACAGGAATGTGTTTCTATGAAGTAGAACAAATGTACATCACTATTGCATGTTGGTAAGAATGTGGAGAAGCATAGGGAAAAATAAAATTAATGTAACCTATGGACTGTAGCTAACAAATACTGTAATATTCTTGCATCAATACCAGAGATATACTGTGTTACTAATAAGGAGGCATGGAAAAAATATACCAAATATATGCTATAGACCATAATTAGTGGTAATAGCCTAATGATTTTATCTCATAATCTGTATAAATACTCCACAACAATGTAGTGTGTTGGTGGAGGGGTGTTGTATGGGAATTCCACACATGTACATGATTGTTTTAAAGTTCAAAACTTCTCTAATGGAAAAACGTATTAAAAAATCCAAAGAAGTCAACTGTATTAGTCAGCCAAAGGGGTGTTAATGCAAAATACCAGACACTGGTTGGTTTTTATAAAGGGTATTTATTTAGGGTAGAAGTTTACAGTTACCGGGCCATAAAGCATAAGTTTCTTCCCTCACCAAAGTCTGTTGCAATGTGTTGGAGTAAGAAGGCTGCCGACATTTGCCAGGATTCAGGCTTCTCTGGTTCCTCTACAAGGTCAGCTGTAGACTATGAGGCTCTCTAGGCTTTGCCTCTCTCCACAAGGCCAGCTGTGAACTGTCAGGCGAATGGCTCATTTCTATCCTGGGGCCTTCTCACCTTCCTCACGACCAAGCTCCTCTGTCTGCTCGCCTCCCTGGGCTCCAGCACCAAAACTCCAACATGAGAACTCCAACGCAAAAGCTACTACAACTCTGTCCTTTGCAATGTCTTTTATCTTTAAGACCCCACCCATCAAGGGGTGAGGCTCAACGCCCTACTGATGTGGCCCAGTCAATGCCTTAATCAAAACTTAATCATGCCCAGATTAGCAGACCAGTTTACAAGCATAATCCAATATCTATTTCTGGACTTCTTAACTACATCAAACTGCCAAACTGCTACACCAACTAAGATTTTTATATCTTTTTTGGTCATAGTAGAGGCAGATGCAACAGTTTATTTTTTATTCTTTTCCTTCACAGTTCTTTTTTTTTTTTAATTTTTTTTTTTATTGTGGGTAAAATTCAAATTTTTCACAATACATACCAATATTTGTAAAATGATATATAAATATATATGCATATATGTGCATTTGCTTACATAAATGTTATTTTTTAAATATATATATATATATTTTGAAAGGTGCTTAGATTAAATCCTAGATATTACACAGAAATTACAGGGATTCCCATGTTCCCCACCTCCCACACCACCCACAACTTCCTATACCATGCAGAACTGTGCGGGAGAGAGTGTGGTCTACAATGTGAACTGTGGTCTATGCTTGGTGGCAAGGTCCCAGGATGTGTATATCCATTATGGGTGATGTGCAACAGTTTATCTTAACCTCATAAGGGATATCTAGACATACTCCACACTACCAGACACCCTAGAAATTTCACTGAGGTAGAAGCCCCCTGTAATTTTGTTAGATTTATCTCCCATCTATGACACACAAATGAATTACAAGTAATTCTAGAATAGTTGCTACTTCTTGCTCATTATGTCCAATCAACATGGCAACATCAGTATATTAGAGCAGTGTGATGTCTTGTGGGAGGAAGATATGATCAAGGTCCTTGTGGACTAAATATAACACAGGGCTGGAAAGTTGATATACCCCTGAGGTAGACAGTGAAGGTGTATTGCTGGCCTTCCCAGCTGAAAGCAAAGTTTCTAGTGGTCTTTATTAATATCAATTGAGAAAAAACGCATTTTCCAGATCAAGAGTTGCATGCCAGGTACTGGGAAATGTGTTGATTTGCTCGAGTAACAATATAAAATTCTGGAACAGCAGCTGCAATTGGAATCACCATCTGGTTAAGGTTATGATATTCCTCTGTCATCCTCCAAGATTCATCTGATTTCTGCACAAGCCAAATAGGAAAGCTGAATTGGAGTGTGGTGGGAATCACACTCCCTGCATTCTTCTAGTCCTTTATGGTGGCACTAATCTCTGCAATCCCTCCAGGATCCGGTATTGCTTATGATGTACTATTTTACTAGGTAAGGGCAGTTCTAACGGCTTCCACTTGGCCTTTCCTACTATAATAGCACTCAGTCCACAAGTCAGGAAACCAATGTGGGGATTCTTCCAGTGGTAGAGAATGTCTTTTCCAATTTTGCATTCTGGAACTGGGGAAATAACCACAGAATGGGTCTGGAGACCACTAGACCCTCTGTGAAATGGTACTGAGCTAAAACACCATTGATCAGCTGACCTCTATAAGCTCCTACTGACTGGTGACATTTTAAGAATTAATTAATTACTGGAATTAATGTCATTTCTGAGCCATGTCTAATAATCCCCAAAATGTCTGGATATTTTATTTTCCCCAATGCACAGTTACTATGTGAAAGTCCATAGGTCTCTTCGGGGAAGGCTGTAGGAAGATTAAGAGTATAAATTTTTGACAGAGTAACAGAGTTCTTCCTTAAAGGGACCCAGCCTTCCCCACATTCCAGGGTCACTGGGTCTGTAAACTGTCTCAAGTCTAAGAATTCATTATGACCTGTGACTCTCTCTTTTTGTAATTCAAGTTAAACTTCTTTCACTTGACCTAAATACAGATTAAATAAGAATTGAGTAGACTGTCCATCTACTTTACTTCTGGGTTTCCCATGATCTAATATCCAACACCGTAGTTCTCTGCAAGTCAGACTATTTTGATTGCTGCTTTGTGTCTGCTGTTCATGTGGTAGCCACACCCACCTTGTCTTTGGCGATTGAGTGTTGCCACTTGGCTTCTGCCAACCTGAGTCCAATTATCCCCATTTTTATTAAAGATCCAAGTTCAGTGACAGCATTTCCCACAGTAATATCTGACCTATAGAGAAGCGCAAAAACAGAGCTCTTCAAGGAAGATGGAAGTAGTCTTGCAAATTTATTCCTCACAGTCATACTGAAAGGTATGTTCTCTGGATATTCCTGGGGTGGGTGAGCAGGTCTTTCATGATAAATCCACTATAACATTCCAATGTCTCTTTGCATTTGGATCCCCTCGTCTGCATTATATCAGGGCATTTCTGGCATTACAAACTCAGGTAATGTAGGCCATCTTTTGGTCCATTTTTCAGCCAACCACTCAAACTGTTAGAGCTCTTTCTAACTCCTTGACTCACAACATTGAATCTAGAAACTCTTCTTAGTGGCCCCATATCAATAAATTCAATCTGATCAACTTTATATTCCTTCCCCCATTACCTCATACCCTTAATATCCATTCCCACACATATCTCCCTGATTTCTATATATATAAATTTGAAAACTCATGTAGTTCTTTTGGAGTATAGTGTACCTCCACAGGGGTCACACTTTGTACCTCACCTTTTAGGTCCTGTTGAGACTTCAGTCTAGTTATAGGTCTGGAAGAAAAGAGAGGTGATGGAGCTGGGTCATGAGAAGAATTAGAAGTGTCTTCCAAGCCAATTACTTCAGAGCATTCCATTGCAGTTTTATCTGGTGAAAAAGGATTGATATCTTCTGACCAAGAGTGAGGAATGTTTCTCAGGTGAGGTGGTTATAGGTTTATCTGACACAGAAGGGGTATTCTTTTCAGGTGGAGATTGAAGGTCAGATTCCTCAGAGAAGACCAGAGGTGTGGTGGCTAGTTTTTCAGAGCAGACCATTACAAGTTTATTAGGCAAAGACTCAGCAGAATCTAGGGTTTCAATGTATCTACTTCCATCGATATCAACCCATATGTCCCCATTCCAATTGTAAGGATCCTATTACTTTCCAATCTGTGCCCTCACTTTAACATCAGACACCCCAAAATGTTGGGAATTTGGTTTATGTTGTAATTCAGTCACTTGCACACTGAGACTCTGGATCTGATTTTCAGAAATCTCAAGTCTGCAGCTACACAAAATATCATTTTTTCAGGGCATATGTAGAAACTATTATGTTCTTCATGCAGCACTTAAGTTGCAAATTTAAAGCCTTTACTCATTCCTTTCTTTTATAATTGTATCCAGCATGTTTAGGAGTAACCACCCATCATTATGACTTTTAATTTCACAGAACTCCGTAAAGGAGTCAAAAACACTCTCTCCCAGAGGGCCTGCATCTGCAGGCAGGATCATCCCACCCACCATATCCATGGGATATAAGCCCTCTCTCACTTGGAGGTGGAGTGGACATCACCATCCCAGTCCCCTCAGGATTGGGGGAAGAACTATGGACTAGAGTGGACTTGATGGTGTTCTCTTGTTCACATATGGTGATTCTAGCAATGGAAGAAATTATAACAATGAGGTGGAGCCAGTGGCCACTTGACACTTTTGGGATAGGGAGGGGATGAGCAGTTGAAATACAGGGGCTTCTTTGGGAGTTAGAGGTTGTCCTGAGTACCGTTGTGGCAACGGATGTAGGCCGTTTTAAATCAGCACACACCACTCAGAACTGAGTGGGAAAGAGTGTGGTCTACGGTGTGAACTGTGGTCTATGGTTGGTGGCAAGGCTCCAGGATGTGTAAGTTCATTGAGGGTGGTGGGCCACACTTGTGTGAGATGTTTGTGAGGGATGTGGTGGGAGGTGTGGGAGGTGGGCAACATGGGAATCCCAGTGGGTTCCGTGTAATATTTTGGGTAATCTAAGCACCTCTTAAAATATATGTATATATATATATATATATATAACATTTTTGTAAGCAAAAAAAAATAGCTAGATTGACTAATAATTATTAACAATGTAAACCAGAAGACAGTGAAATAGTCTTTAAAATTGAATAAATGTAACTACCAATATTAAAAAAAAAAAAAAGAGGCTTTTAGGAGGTAACTTAGGCAATATATAATAATAGGCTAAGTTTTGATTTCACAAGTAAAAGTTCATAAGTACAGTCATCAATATCAAGTGCTTGGCATAATGGTCTGTCCTTTCTCACTAGGCACTGCCCATGTACTTGGGAGATTCTTGCTGGTCTATTGGATGATGTGGCAGGTCTTCCCAGGATGGGAATACAATATTCAGAAATGCCCATGAGAGAGGTCCAAGACAGTTCAGATCAGGTCGCTGCTCAATTCTAGAAATTTTTGTCTCTTGATACCTAAGGACATCATGACTACTTTATCCTCACAAGATTATTTATAATTACAGCAGATAAATCCATAGGTATATGTTCAGGCCTTCTTTATCTGCCTAGAAACATTTAAACCTGATGGATTGACCTGCAGAACTTCCGCTAAGCTCAATGTCCTACTCAATTGTTTATACCTGCAGGAACCTTTCCTGATATCCTAAGACAAATCATTTCTCCAACTTGTTCTCCTAGGACAATGTGTAAACACTTCTGATAGAACCAGGTACTATTTTTTTCTTAGCTTTGTGTTTTCTTTTTGTGGTAATGAGACAACCCTTTTGAGAATTGAGACTGGCTTGGTTTTGAATATAAAATACGATGAATTTCCAGGAAAAATAAATAGTAAAAATTTTCATTTTAACCTAATAATTTCAATTCAATCTGGGTTCTTTCATGTATTCTCCTGATTTTTTACCCTCCCTACAGAAGTCCTGATTATTGATAAAACAATAATATATCATGATTGAAAAGAGTAAAATTGATTGTACATAATATTAAAAAAAAAAAGAAAGCAAAGGAGATATATCTGAGTTGTGATTCTACATCGAGAATGGGAAATTGTAAGATTAAACACAAATTATTCAGGATTTTCTATTTGAGATGTAAAATTCACAATTGTTATTATGTAAATTATACTTGTGTATTTTCAAATGTCTCCAAACTTGAGATAAGCAAATTTATGAAATATGAAACACATAAAATATCAATAAAAAGGATCAGTGGTTAATTTGAAAAAAAAAAAACACTCTCTCCCAGAGCCTTGACTCTTATAAGCATTTGAGTAACCATATCCAGTGGTGATATTTTGCATATCTCTATTGCAAACTCAGATCATGGGCCATCATTGCCATCTTGATTATTGTAAATAATGTCATTAGTCCCTTTGAATCTAATTAGATTAGTTAGAGAATCAACTCTGAAAACACTATTTAGAAATTTCATCCATAAGATTTTGTTTGTTTTCCAAGAGCCACACTTGGTATCAAAGCTGTATTAGTCAGAGAAACAAATGAAAAAGAGATATCTATAAATATTATGAGATTTTTATAAAAATTGTCTCACACAACTGTGGGGATGCACAAGTCCAAATTCCATAGGGCAGGCTGCAAGCCAGGAATGCCAATGAAAATGTTCAATGAATTCTTCAGAAGAAGCTGGCTGGCTGAGGTAGAGATGTAAATTCTCTCTTCTGACAGCTGAAATAATCACATCTCCTTTTAAAGGCTCCAACTGATTGGATGAGACTTCTCTCATTGTTGAAGGCAATATCCTCCATTGATTGTAAATGTAGTCAGCAATAGATGCAAACAATTTAATGAAGATTTAAGTCCAGGAAACAGTAACAATCAGGCCAGTGCTTGCTTAACAAAACAACTGGGCACCATCACCTGACAAAGCTGATACATGAACCTAACCATCACTTACGTAAGTCAGTGCTGTTAGGTACACTCACAATACTGTGCTTCATCACATCCTGTCTCCAAAACTTTACAAGAAACCTAAATAGAAATTCTGAACCAATTAAGCATTAACTCCCCATTTCCTACCCCAACCCAGGCGATGGTATCCTATATTCTAGATTCTAACTCTATGAGTTTTCTTATTCTAATCATTTCATATCAGTGAGGTCATGCAATATTTGTCCCTTTGTGTATGTTTTATTTCACTTAACATAAGGTCTTCAAGGTTAATCCATGTTATCACATGTATCAGAACTTCATTTTCTGAGGACTGAAAAATATTCCATTGGGTGTATATACATTTTATTTATCCATTCATCAGTTGATGAACACTTGGGTTGCTTCCATCTTTTTGCAGTTGTGAATAGTGCTGCTATGAATATTGGTGTGAAAATATCTGTTGATTTCCTGTTTTCAGTTCTTCTGGGAATATATCTAGCAGCTGGATTGCTGGGTTTTTTATTTTTTTATTTTTTAAAAGATATTTAGATTACATAAATGTTACATAAAATATATAGGGGATTCCCATATGCCCTGCTCCCCACACTGTCCACATTTACCCCCATTAACAAAATCCTTCATTAGTGTGGTACATTCATTGCAATTGATGAACATATTTTGGAGCATTGCCACTAAGAATGGATTATAGTTTACATTGTAGTTTACACTCTCTCCCACACAATTCTGTAGGTTATGGCAAGATATATAATGGCCTATATCTGTAGTTGCAATGTCATTCAGGACAATTCCCAAGTCACAAAAATTCCCCTGTATGACAACTGTTTTCCCTCTCCCTTGCCCTCAGATCCTCCAGTGGCCACTGCCTCCACATCAATTCTATAAGTTCTTCCATTGCTAGAATCACAATAAATCTATAGTAGAATACTAGTTCATTCCCCAACGCTAAGGATTCTGGGATGGTGATGTCCACTCCACCTCTAATTGCGAGGGCACTTCAGTCCCATACGGCCGATGGATGAGATGCTCTTGCTTGCAGTTTTAGGCTCTCTCATTTCCTTGGTATGGTGGTTGTCTGTCATCACCTCTTTGATAGTTGTCCTGGGTGAGTCCAATGAATTGTAGAGTAGGTGTTGCAACTCTGTTGAGGCTCAGGGCCCAGCTGGCACATAGGCAGTCGTAAGATTCAAGTCTCTTGGGCGTACACCTACCAACTCCAGCACCAACTATAGGTTCAACTAGAAAGGACCAAAGAGGATTGCAGGGTTTTATGGTAATTCTATACTTAGCTTTTTCAGGAACTGCCAAATTGTCCTCTACAGCAGCTGCCCCATTTTACATCCCCACCAGGAATGTATGAGTATTCTTTTATCTTCACATCCTCTCCAACACTTGTCATTTTCTGTTTTTTTTTTTTTAAGTAGTCATTTGAATGGGTGTGAAATGGTATTTCACTGTGATTTTGATTTGAATTTTCCTTATAACTAATGATGTTGAGCATCTTTTCATGTGATTTTTAGCCATTTGTGTATCCTCTTTGGAGAAATGTCTATTTAAGTGTTTGCCCATTTCTTATTTGGATCATTTGTCTTTTTATTGTTGAGTTCCAAAGTTTCTTTTTATATTCTGCATATTAAATCCTTATTGGCTATGTTTTTTCCACATATTTTCTCCCATTGAATAGATTGCCTTTTTACTTTCAAGAAAAAGCCCTTGATGCACAAAGATTTTTTTTATTTTAATATTTCATTGCTTGTACATTGGGTGTAAAGTCTAAGAAATCACAGCCTAACACAAGATCCTGAAGAACCTTCTCTACATTTTCTTCTTTGAGTTTTGTAGTCCTGGTTCTTATATTTAGGTTTCTGATCCATCTTGAGTTATTATGTTAATATTTGTGTATGTTGTGCAATAAGAGTCCTTCACTCTTTTGCATATGGAAACCCAGTTCTAGTACCATTTATTGAAAAGACTATTATTTCCCAGTTGATTGATCTTGGCAGGCTTGTCAAAACTCAATTGTCCACAGATATGAGAGTCTATTTCTGATCTCCCAAATCAATTCCATTGTTCAATATGTCTATCCTTGTGCCAGAAACATACTGATTTGACCAATGTAGCTTTGTAAAAATCTTTAAAGTCAAGAAGTATGAGTCCCCCAACTTTGTTTTATTCTTCTTTTTCAAGATGGTTTTGGATATTCAGGGACACTTACCATTCCAAATGAATTTGGTAATTGGCTTTTCCATTTCTGCAAAGTAGGCTGTTGGAATTTTGATTGGGATTGCATTGAATTGAATCTGTAAATCATTTTGGAAAGAACTGACATCTTTACAATATTTAACCTTCCAATACATGAGCATGGAATGTCCTTCCATTTATTTAGATCTTCTATGATTTCATTTAGCAAAGTTATGTGGTTTTTCATGTATAAGTCTTTACATCCTTGATTAATTTTATTCCTAATAGTTGGTTCTTTTAGAAGCTATTATAAATGGAATTTTTTAAAAAGTGTTTCCTCTTCAGATTTCTCATTACTAGTGTATGTTTTCAAACATTTTCTGTTACTCTGTAGACTGAATTTCATCTTCTTAACAAGGTCTTGTATAAAGCAAAATTTTTTAACTTTGATAAAATCTAATTTATCCCCTTTTGCTTTTATGGATCATGGTTATGGAGTCAATTCTAAGAACTCAACCTAGCCATAGATCCTGAAGATTTTTCCCAATTTTTCTAAACATTTTTAAGTTGACATGTTCATTTAAATCCTTGATCCATTTTGAGTTAATTTTATTATAAGGTATGAGAGTTAGGGCAAGGCTTATTATTTTTGCTTATGGATGTCCAATTGCTCCGTTCCAGCACTACTTGTTGAAAACACTCTTTCCTCCATTGTATATCTTTTACACTTTTGCCCAAATATCAGTTGGGCATTTTTTCTAGATCTGTTACAGGGTTTTCTTTTCTGTTCAGTAAGTTTCATCTCATGGTAGTTTGATATAGGATGTTGGTAATGATAAATATCCTCTCAGACACAATTTCTGTTTTATTGGTCAATTGGAATGCAGGGGAACTTTTCGGAGTCTCCATAGGTGGTAACATTTGATTATGAGGTTACCCCCCAAATTTTGTCATTCTCTTCGTGACAATAGGCTCATCAAAATATACTTAGGGAGTGCTTAGAGGCTAGCATGATGGAGCCAGTTAAAGCAACATAGGATAACAACATTCCCATTCCCTTGTACTTGATGACTCTCCTTTAGGCTTAAGGGAATTTCTATAACTTGAACATCTACATCCATGAAGGGACCTGTTATGAATTTTAGGAGATTTTTATTTGCTATTAGACTGCTTGGCACCATATGTCAGGGACTTCCACTCAAAACATTGGAAATGTTAGATGAATGTCCTCCTCAGGACATTGTCAGCAACAACTCTAAGTGTACCTACACAGCACTTGGTCAAAACTGGATAATAATTACACAGTATTTTTCATTTTCCTCAATTAATGCTCTTATATCCAAGAAACAACAAGATACTAAATTGCAATGCTTTATTAACTACAAATTGATTTACTCAATAACCAAGTAGGTCATAAAATTATTTTGTTAATTAATATTTACAAGACACAGTAACTTCACTGTTATCTGCTGTTTTCCATGCAAAGTAAACCTCCCATTTTTTACAGTTGCAAATATCCCTTGGGGTTGTTATTATTATTGTTTTCTTATTACAATTTTTCATTAACACTTGTGTTGCATTTAAGAGGCACTTTACTCCATAATTGAATAATGTAAATAATTTTGTATAGTTTCAGTCTTTTAGTTTCCAGATCTGTGTATTGAAAATTTCTAAAGTTGGTTATTTAGATTACTAAAAAAATTGTCACCAAACAGATGAAAAATGAAAGAAAGTATCGCCAGTTGTTTTAGTTTGCCAAAGGTGTGCCAATGCAAAGTACCAGAAATGTGTTGGCTTTTATAAAGGGTATTTATTTGGGGTAAAAGCTTACAGTTCCAAAGCCATGGAAAGTCCAACTCAAGGCACCATAAGAGGTGCTTTCTCACCCAAGGCTGCTGCCACGTATTGAAGCAAGATGGTGGGCAATGTCTGCCAGGTCTCTGCCTTCCCTCTGGGATGTACTGTCTTCCAGAGCTCAGCTGAAGGCATCCAGGCATAGGGCTTTTCTCTTACAAGGACTCTTCTCTCAGGCTTGGCTGCTCTGCTTTCTTCCCGATTTCAGCAGCAAGGTATTAGGCAAATGGCTTCTCTCTCCCTGGGGCCTCAGCTGCTTGAGCCTGTCTTTTCTGTTACATGGCAGGAACAAAAAATGGCAGAGCTCTCTTTTCCTGTATCTGTCTGAGTGAGCCTTCCTCTATGTTTTTGTTTATATCAGACCCAGCAAGGAGGTAGAGACTCAACTTGAGTCATGCCTCACTGACCTAGTACAATCAAAAGCCCTAAAATGATCTTATCAAGTAATCCAATCAAAGGCCCCTCAGCTGAATTTAATGCAAAGGGTATCACACCCAGAGGAATAGATTAGTTTACAAACATAATCTTTCTGGGATTCATAAAATAATTTTAAACTGCCACACGAGTTCTAACAGCTCCTGATAAATTGCCCTATTTTCATGAAGTGTAAACTTTGGATCCCTTAGGATATGTAAAACCTCCTTACCTTTGTAGAATGTCTTTACTCATTGAGCATCTATATATATTGCACATTCCAAAACAAACACTATTTCTTTCATTCTATGTTATTTAAGCTTCTGTGATCCTCTGCCCTTGTTTCTCACCAGGCTCTATAGACAAAAAAGAGAAATATTTGGATGAAATTGCAGACATCATTAATGTTCAGATTCTAAGAAAATCAGAAAATGGTTTTTCAAGGTACTCCTAATTTGAAATGCAATTCAATATCAGGCAGATGATAATATTGTTGACTTATTAGGCCAGAGTTTCTCAATCTTGAAATTATTGTCATTTAGAGCCAGATAATTCTTCTTCTTTTGGAGGGGTGGTGGTCGGGGCTGTCCTGTGCTATTTAGCAGCATCCCTAGCCTTTACTGACTAAATGGTTCTTGCACTATTCTCCACTTATGACAACCTAAAATGGCTCCAGACATTGCCAAATGGCCCCAGACATTGCCAAATGGCCCCAGGGGAACAAAATCACCCCAGCACTTAGTATAGTACTAAACGCTGTGAGAAGTATTAATGGAAGTTTAAAAAAAAATGTTTTGAAGATTGTAGTAACAATAAATCCTACCACAATTCATAGCCTATTAGTGAGGGAAAGCTTTTCCAGAAGTACAATATCCTGAGAGGAAATTTGCCCCATGATTTTTCTAGTGAAGTGCAAATAAGTAGTGTCTGCCATTTCTGATCTCTGATTCTTCACCTTTTCATATCAAAAGTATGGACCATTATCCTTTGACTAGGGACTTAATTAAGAGATGTCATAAACATATAGGGAATAGAGGTGTACAATATAAGAAAGGAGAATAAATAGAAGTACTCTACAGATACTTTAATCTACAAGATGCAGTACTAACATGATGCATGGGTAATAGATGATCAGTATTCTTAATGAACTTAGGAGACAGTAACCCTACTTTTTATAAGAAGGCCTAGAATTAGTAGCTGCTCTTCAGGCTATAGAGTCAACCACCATTAATTTCCTTGTCTTGTCCTGTCTTCTGAATAGTTCATACTAGGAGTCAACAGTATAGTAACTACAGTGTCTAAGATATAACTGATGCTTTTTCACTTCACTCTCCCAGCCCCTAGAAGAAATCCTTAAGGAGATCTCCAAGTCTTATTAAAGAGCAAGAGCTCTTTTAAGCCTTTCTTTAGCACACTAGTAAGTAATGAAGGCTAATTTCTCTTTCATTACTAAATAGTAATAATTTTCTCTAAACTAACAAGCAGAAACATTAGTTTTTAAATAGGCGTATATAACCAGAAAAAGAGGAAATAGAGCATAAATGAAAAAGGCCAGATATGATTTGCTTAGGGGATGAATTACATTCTACAAATATGTCAAGAGGAGGTTTCCAAAAAGTCCTCCTTTTTTATTATTAACATTTGATAGACAGAGTTTTTGCCTGATAACTCTCCACAGCTTTTGATCTCTTAGACTTGTTTGTTACACAGAATAATAGGAAATGATAAATAACAGACCATGAAACATAAATGGTACCTGGAACTCTACTTATTAAGCTGTAGCCCAGGTTAAAAGTCTTGGAAGGTCAGGCATTTCTTTTCTTGAATTCTTTTAGTTAAATCATAAAGTAGTTTGACAGAGGGAACACAGTTGACTCTACAATCTAAACTCAGGTAACCAGAAATAAATAAACTGTTAAAAGACCATTTTCAGAAAATGATAAAATCATGACTCCCATACAGATGCATAAATGAACACAGGTTAAATGTTTATTTTATTCATATGATATGAGGGAACCAAATATAACTGTTTTATTTATTTATTTATTTTTACCGGGAGGTCCCAGGGATTGAACCCAGGTCCCTCCATATGGGAGACGGATACCCAACCATGTGAGCCACATCTGCCCCCTGTTTTGTTTTTTTTTAACAATTTAAAAGTATGTCATTCATAAATGAACATACATAAACTATAAGTGTTCAGTAAACATCGTGAACTTACAAAACAAACATGCATAACATACAGAGCTCCCACACATCACCCGCCCCCCCCCCACAAAACCCTGCCTTGTTGTGAAACCTTTGTTAACAAATCATGAAAGAGCATTGTCAAAGTATTACTACCAACTATAGTCCGTATCTTCCTCACCTATACATTTTTTAAGGATTTATTTATTTATTCACTTTTATCCATTTTTACACGCCCCCCGCCCCCGTTTTTGCTGTTTCACTGGGTGACTCTGTGTCCGTTTCCTGCCCTCTCTTCTCATCCTTCTCCTCCTGTCTTCACTGGGATTCCATCCTCGGAATCTACAATGTGGGAGAGAGGCATCCTACTGCCTGTGCCACCTTAGTTCCTGTTTTTTTGTTTGTTTGTTTTTTTTTATTTTTTTTTTTATTTTATTTTTTTATTATGGGTAAAAATCAAAATTCTCACAATACATACAAACATTTGTAAAATGATATATAAATATATATGCATATATGTGTATTTGCTTACAAAAATGTTATTTTTTATATATATATATACATATATTTTAAGAGGTGCTTAGATTACCTAAAATATTATACGGAACCTCCTATTACGTCATCATCTTGCTGCATGGCTCGCAGGGCCTGGCGGTGCACCCATGAACAGGGCCTGGTGGCCCACGCAACTTCTATGTTTTTCTTTTTTTTTATTTTTATGGGGAGGTCCCGGGGGGGTCGGACCCAAGTCCCTCCTTATGGGAGACGGCTGCCCAACCAGTCGAGCTACATCCATCCCCCTGCTATATCTCTTAAGGTTGACCAAAGGTACCCAAAGTTACAGTCTTTTCCCATACAGGATGGTCATATAATAAATCAGGTTTAATTTATCACCAGCAATCCAAAACCCAGACCTAAGGAGAAAAATTAGGTCTGGGGACACATGCATGGTTTCTAATATAGCAAATGTTTAGCCTACCCTGATTATCACAAAATCAGGACAGCGAGAATATTCGCAGATATAACTTTTAAATGAAAAGTCAAAAGAGAAAATTTTAAGGAGTAAAGGAAATGTTGAAATGAATTGCAAATGGTGACAAAAGAGGTTTTTCCAGGGTGATGAGGGAGACAATTAAATCGCTACTAGACAGAAAAAATTATGCATCAATTGCCGACAAAGAGTTTCAAAATCATTCAAAGACAATGAACAGGGCTACCATCAGACAAAGTTTAAGGATATACTATGGATAAAAGAAAAAAAAATTCTAGATATCCCGTTTTTGATAAAAGTTAATCTCAAAGAAAGATTATTTTTACTTTATTTTAAAATAAGTTTTGGATTACAGAAAAGTTACATTAAAAATATAAGGAATTCCCATATACCACCTTCTCTCCACCTCTCACATTTCCCCTACTAATAATATCTTAAATTAGTGTTGTACAATTGATGAACAAATATTGAAATATTTTAATAACCATGGTCTATAGTTTACATTATGGTTCACTTTGCGTCTTACAATTTTATAGGTTTTGAGAAAATGTATAATGGCCTGTATCCACCATTGCAATATCATGCAGAACAATTCCAATGCCCTAAAGATTTCTTATGTTCCAACTATTCTTCTCTATACCTCCTCTCAAAACCCCTGATAACCACTATCTTTATATCAATGTTACAAGTTCTTCCATTATTACAATAATGATAAGTCTACTTTGCTTCATAGGGGCATTTCCACTTTATGTTTGTTCAGGGCCTAACCAGCATATGAACAGACCAAATATTTAAGTCACTGGGACATATATTTAATAGGTATAGTGTTAATTATAGGTTCAAATAAAAGAGGTAGCAGAATCATGTGTAGGGAAATTATAAATGAGCCTAACTCTGTTACAGTGGGGAAATAGGTTATCATATATTCCAAGGTAAGGCTGACTGGCAAGGTACTGATTTCATGGGGTTGTGTGCCTTGCCTATAGTGTCCTGATATCTCTAGAGCCCTCAGGAGCAACCCTTTTTTGAGACTTTGTTTACTGTGGCAGTCAGTGAAATTCTCCTGAGACTTCCAAAAGCATAACCTCTGAAATGACCTCCCGACTCACTTTACAATCTCTCAGCCATAAAAACTCATTTGTATTTAATTTTTCCCCCTTTTGGTCAAGGTCTTTTTCCAAATGCATTGCTAGTTGGCACTTAGTAATAATCCCTCGGGGGCAGGAAGGCTAATCCCCAGGAGTCATGGCCATGCTAGAGGAAGGTAGTGAGTTTAGTTGCTGTGTTTGGCTTACACAGAGTCCACATTTGAGTAATAAGTAGGGTTTCAGCAGTTAACTGTTAGGGAATCGTTATTATTATACACTGTTACAATTTTACAAGAATAAGGTTCATAAGTACAAGAATTAATATCGAGGGCTTGGCATATTGGTCTGTTTTCTTTTATTAAGTACTGCCTATGCACTTTAGAGATTCTTTGTCACTCTATTAAAAAGCGTAGCAGGACTCCCCAGGATGGGAATTTAATAGCTTGTTGGTTATTGTGTGGGTCTCCACCCACTGAGATAACACCCCATGACCACATGAACACATTCCCCCCTGCCCACTGACACCCTGCGTCAGTGACCCTCCCCTGCCATAGTTGCCAAAAGAACACTCTCACAATTTTATTCTCAACCACAGTCCTCTACCTCCCCAGAGTTCACCTGTTCCTTCCTCCTGCCCTCCCCCCAGCTCCATGAATAGCCCAACTCACCCCCTAACCCCGTTCACACTCACACTCCAGCATCGTCCTCCCATTTCACTTTGCTGCACCATCATCACCCTGTCCACTGCCAAATATACCCCTTCCACTTTATCATAGATTCTGCCCACATAGAGCATTGGCTCACCATTCTCTACTCACTTTCTTTCTCCTGGTAACCTACTTTCTTAATCACAAAATAAGATTGGTCTCATCAGGTTTCACATGATTATTGCTGTAGATGCAGCAATCACATTAATATTCCATATAAGGCTTCTTATGTTTGCTTTGCTCCGTTTTCATAAGGAATCTCAGATTGGACTTTAAAAGATTATTTCTGGTCCTGAGGTTAGGAAACAAGCTAGATATCATCTGTAACACCTATAGGTACTATAGAGTGAATTCCTCTTTTATCTAGGTCCTCAAAATATCCTAAGGTTTCTGGGCATGCCAGGAATTGACCTTCCTTACTCACTAAAGACCTTGTGAGACTGGTACCCAGTAATTTTTCCAATAGGACTGTGTAAGCATTGATTTTCTAACGTCAGCTTTATTTCCTTAAATGTGTCTGGTTATATATGATTAAATGAGTATCATCTTCAAACATATCATTCTAAGAAAATCCTTGGTTGCATAACCAATGTTTCCAATTATGTCCTAGTAAAATGACAGATTCTTATTGAATTTATGCAAATAACTATTTTGCTATGAAAATAAGAATATTCAATAAGAGTTTCTGAATTCCAAAGTGGTCAGATGAAGAGAATAAGATATAATTTATAATTGCTTCATTTCTACTTTAAAAAGAAAAGTCTACTAAATTGTTATGTATTATAGACAGCTTAAGAGGAAAGATAAAGGCCTTCCTTTTATATTAAAAAAAGAACACTAAAATATCAACAATATACTAAATAAAATCATTTACTCTTATGCAATTAAGTCTTGTCCCATTGGATCTTGTATAAGCAGACGCTTGTACCCCAAATTACCTGGCATAATCTTTTTCCACAAGTCTCTGAGACCGTCTTTGTTTGTTGAAAATGAAGCACTTAGGCTGGTAGCTGATTGCAAGTGCTTTCAGGGAAGCATAAGAGTAAAGCAAACAAAGATATCTATTGACTGCTGTGGTTAATTCATCACTGAAAACTTTCAAAAGTGAAAAATATGATGAGAGTTTATTATAAAAATATTTTAACTGACATGAATATTTAGTTGGTTCTGTGGCATGTAAAACAATGAAGTCAATAGATAATAGTTTTAGACAACATAATTATAAATAAAGTATTAACCCTATTTCCAAAGAAGACAATGTCTATTATATCTAATTAATGAAACTGGATGAACGTAATCTGTACAGAAAAAAGTCTCTGTATATATAATGATCCTGACATAATATACCATAAATATTCCTAGCATACTATAAGAATATAACAAGAGTATATCAATACCAAGCACAGATATTCAGTATGTCTGGAATAGGTCCAAACATCTGTATGTTAATAAAACTCCATAAATAAGTGATGTGAATTTTCATTTGATGACCACTGGCCACAAAGATGCTAGATTCAAATTAAAGAAGCAAAGTTGCAACCAAGTTAACATTTTAAAAATAACTTTGGAAATTTTGACTGGTAACAATATACCATGCTTATCTAATTATCAGGCAAAGCACCATCAGAACTCTGACAAATAGAAACATGAACAGCAAGGGCTTTGACAAATCACTTGGAATTTCTATAAAGAATACAATTTCTGAAATATCTGTATTTATAATATTTAACCCATCCAAATTTAATCTAGGAAAGGTTGAGCATCTCTTCTGATTGGACAACTCTTCTCATGCAAGTCATCAATAGTAACATATCAAATAAACCAAATTATTTCTAGCACTTCTCTTTTAACAAAGTAAAAGAACAAATCTTTGTGATTTTCCAGAGGGCCTCTGGGAAATCTTAAAGAGAGCTTTAGGTGTAAAAATATCCTGAGAGTTTTATTTTATTTTACATTTAGTTTTCAATTTTGGCATGTAAAAAATAAAAATATTCAAGATATTTTAACATTTAATATAGGAAGTGGATAATGGGTGATTGAGAAATAATATTTGTTTACCTACTTGAAATTGACAATAAACATTTAGAAAATAGATGTAGAAAATAATATGACTGTAAAGACTGTAGCTCTTTCCTAAATGGGAAATCTTTGTTTTCTAAAATAATCAGATATAATAAAGTTGGTGTATTAGTCAGCCAAAGGGGTGCTGATGCAAAAATTGGTTGGTTTTTAAAAGCGTATTTATTTGGGGTAGAAGCTTACAGTTACCAGGCCATAAAGCATGAGTTTCTTCCTTCACCAAAGTCTGTGGCCACTTGTTGGAGCAAGACAGCTGCCAATGTTTGCCAGGGTTCAGGCTTCTTGGGTTCCTCTCTTCCCGGGGCTCTGTTTCTCTCTGGATTCAGCTCCTTTGTTTCCTGCACAAGGTCAGCTGTAGACTATCAGGTGAATGGCTTGTCTCTTCCTGGGGCCTTCTCTCCTTCCCCATGACCAAGCTTGCTTCCCTAGGCTCCAGCATTAAAACTCAGCTTCAGAACTCCAATTCAAAAACTCCAGCTCTGTCCTATGCCATATCTTTTATCTTTGAGACCCCATCCACCAAGGGGTGGGGCTCAACACCCTACTGACGTGGCCCAATGAAAGCCCTAATCATAACTTAATCATGTCCAGATGAACAGACCAGTTTACAAGCATAATCCAATATCTATTTTTGGAATCCATAACTATTTCAAACTGCCACAGTTGGCATTATAAATTCAACATAAATCATAAGTTATTCTGGTGAGACACAGTATCTTTGTTATTGAGGCAGATTACCTTAGTAAACCAACAAATAGCCCTTTTTACTGAGGTGAAAGATATGAACAGTTAACTGAGAAAACATAGAGCAAATTCTACTATGACTTTTTTTGAGAAGTTGTGAGTTAACAAAACAAACATATGTACCATAACAGGATTCCTATACATTGCCCCAGCACAAACACCTTACATTGTTGAGATACATTTGTTACAAATGATGAAAGAACATTGTCATAATATTACTGCTATTTATAGTTCATAGCTTATATGTAGTGTATTTCCCACAACCATCCTATTATTAACACCATGTATTAGTATTGTATATTTGTTTAGTTCATGAGAAGGCATTCTCATATTTGTACTGTTAAGCACAGTCTATCATTCACCATTGGGTTCACTGTGTTATATGGTCTCCTGCCTTATACAATCCATCCAAAGTGTACACTCAGTGGCTCTCAGTTTCATCACAGATCTGTCAGTACTCAGTCCATTTCAGAACATTTTTAATACTCCAAAGGGAAAAATGCTATACTCCGTTACATGCCCCATTATTGACCCTTATCATTGATATAGTACCTGCTTTGCCATTGTTGTAAAAAATTAGAATATTAGTGTTGACCATAGTCTATATGTTACATTAGTTATAGATTTCCCATGTATCTCCATATTCTTAACACCTTGTAATAGAGGAATATTCTTTTATGTGTACTATTAACCATAATCATCATCCACCACCAAAGTCACTATGTTATACAGTCCCTAGATTATACTCTGGCTTTCTTTCAATTAACATTATCTCCTTAGATGACCCCTTTAAGTCACAATCATGTTTATAAGTCAGCTCTGTTGATTTGACTCACTATGATGTGTTACCATGAACTCTAACCATTTCCCCATATTTATAATCTTACATGAGTTTACTCATCATATTTAGTTCATATTACTGAAATCATACAATTTGTGTCCTTTTGTATCTGGCTTATTTCACTCAACATAATGCCCTCAAGTTTCATTCATGTTGTCATATGCATCCCAAGTTCATTTATTCTTACAGCTGAATTCAGTTGTTTTGACTGCACAGAATGCAAGAGTACATTAATAGAATTATACACCATGATCAAGTGGGTTTTAACCAAGGTGTTCAAGGGTGGAGAAACACAAGAAAATCAATTAATGTAAAACAGCACATTAAGAAATTAAAGAAAAATTGCATGAATCATCTCAATTAATTCAGAAAGGCAATTGACAAAATAGAACATCTTTTCTTGATCAAAACACTCTGAAAGATAGGAATAGAAGGAAAATTTCTCAAAATGGAAAAGCGCATATATGAAAAACCAACAGCTAACATTGTACTCAACAGCAAAAGACTGAAATCTTTCACAGTGAAATTGGGAACAAGACAAGTATGGTTACTGTCAACACTGTTACTCAATATTGTGCTAGTTCACGCTAGAGCAATTAGGAAAGAAAAAGAAATAAAAGGAACCCAAATAGGAAAGGAAGAAGTAAAACTTTTGCTATTCTCTGAAGATATGAACCTACAACTAGAAAATCCCAAGACATTCACAGCAAAGCTATGAGAACTAATAAACTAGTTCAGCAAAGTGGTGAGATACAAGATTAATATGCAAAATCAGTAGTGTTTCTATACACTACTGATGAGCAATCTGAGGAGGAAGTCAGAAAAATAATTCCATTTACAATAGCAACTGAAAAAATCAAATATTTAGGAATAAGCTTAAACAAGGACATAAAGAACCTGTATTCAGAAAACTATAAAACATTGATAAAAGAAACAAAAAAATATGTAAATAAGTGGAAGGACATTCTGTTTTCATGGATTGGAAGACTAAACATTGTTAAGGTGTCATTTCTACTCAAATTTATCTACAGACTCACCACAATCTCAATAAATCATCCAACAGCTTTTTTTTTTTTCCAGAATTGGAAAGGCCAATTATCAAATTTAATTTGAAGGGTAAGCAGTTCCTAATAGCCAAAATATCTTAAATAAAAGAAGGAAGTTGGAGGATTGTTATTTCCAGAATTTAAATCATATTACCTAACTACAGTATTAAAAACAACATGGTACTGGCATAATGATAATGGAATAGAATTGAGATTTTAGAAATAGATCCTCAAAATTATGGCAAAGTGATTTTTTTTTTTGTAGACCAGAGTTTTTTTTTATTATTATTATGGGTAAAAATCAAAATTCTCACAATACATACAAACATTTGCAAAATGATATATAAATATATATGCATATATGTGTATTTGCTTACAAAAATGTTATATATATATATATATATACATATATTTTAAGGGGTGCTTAGATTACCCAAAATATTACACGGAACCCACTGGGATTCCCATGTTGCCCACCTCCCACACCTCCCACCACATCCCCCACAAACATCTCCCACAGTGTGGCCCACCACCCTCAATGAACTTACACATCCTAGAGCCTTGCCACCAACCATAGACCACAGTTCACACTGTAGACCACATTCTCTCCCACTCAGTTCTGAGTGGTGTGTGCTGATTTAAAATGGCCTACATCCGTTGCCACAACAGTACTCAGGATAACCTCCAACTCCCAAAGAAGCCCCTGTATTTCAACTGCTCATCCCCTCCCTACCCCAAAAGTGTCAAGTGGCCACTGGCTCCACCTCATTGTTATAATTTCTTGCATTGCTAGAATCACCATATGTGAACAAGAGAATACCATCAAGTCCACTCTAGTCCATAGTTCTTCCCCCAATCCTGAGGGGACTGGGATGGTGATTTTTAAAAACGCTGTCAAGATCACCCAGGTGAGCCAGAACAGTCTATTCAAAATGGTGGTGGAAGAACTGGATATCCATATTCAAAAGAAAGAAGGAGGATCCCGATCTCATACCTTATACAAAAATTAACTCAAAATTGATCAAAGACCTAAATATAAAAGCTACCATAAAGCTCATAGAAGAAAATGAGGGAAGCAGCTTCAAGACCTGGTGGTAGATGGTGGTTTCTTAAACCATATACCCAAAGTATGAGTGATGAAAGAAAAAATAGATAAATGGGACCTCCTCAAACTTAAACATATTTGTGATTCAGAAGACTTTGTAAAGATGGTCAAAAGGAAGCCTACTCAATGGGAGAAGATATTTGGAAACCACATGTCCAATAAGAGTTTGATATTCAAGTTATATAAAGAGATCATACAACTCAACCATAAAAAGAGAAGCAACCCAGTTTTAAAATGGGCAAAAGACTTGAATAGACGTTTATCCAAAGAGTAAATATAAAAGGCCAAAAGCAAATGAAAAAATATTCAAAATCATTAGCTAATAAGGAAATGAAGATAAAAGTTATGGTGAGATATCATTTCACACCTCATAAAATGGCCATTATATATTTTTAAAAAACCAGAAAACTACCAGTGCTGGAGAAGATCTGGAGAAATAGGGGCACTCCTTCATTGTTGGTAGGAATGTTGAATGGTGCAGCCTTTGTGGAAGACACTTTGGAGGTTCCTCAAGTAACTAAATATAGAACTTCCCTATGATCCAGCAAACCCATTACTAAGAATATATTCAGAAGAACTGAAAGCAAGATTGCGAACTGGCATTTTCACACTGATGTTCATAGCAGCATTATTCATAATTGTTAAAAGATGGAAACAACCCAAGTATCCATCAATGGATGAGTGGATAAATAAAATGTGGTATATACATACAATGGAATACTATTCAGCTGTAAGAAGAAATGAAATTGGGATGCATATGACAACATGGATGAACCTTGGGGGCATTAAATTGTGTGAAAAAAATCAGACTTAAAAGGATAAATATTGTATGGTCTCACTAATATGAACTCATGTGGGTAAATTCTAGAGTATAGGTTACTAGGAGTTAGAATGTTGGTTGAGAATGGGAGCTGATGCTTAATGTATGTAGAATTTCTAATAAGGTTTATTGTAAAAGTGTAGAAATGAATAGAGTTCATGGTAATACATTACAGTGAGTATAACTAAAATTGCTGATTTATAAATGTGATTTTATTTGAGAAGGGTAGTCTGTGGATTAATATGTCAATTGAAAAGAAACTAGAGAATAATCTAGGGACTGTATAACACAGTGATTTTTGTGGTGGGTGAAGCTTGTATTTAATAGTATAAATATAAGAAAGATGTTCTTTTACAAAGATTTAAGAATATGGTGATACAGGGGGAAAATTACAACTAAGTAACTTATGGATGATAGTTACCAGGAATATTGTAACATTTTCTGCAGCAAGTGCAAAGAAGATATTATATCAATTCTAAGGGACAACTATGAGGTGTATGGGATTTTTCCTTTTGGAATAATGAAAATGTTCTAAAATTGATGAGGTGATGACAGCCCAGCCCTGTAAAGAAAATGAGAGCCACTGAGTGTACACTTTGATTGATTGTAAAACTCATGGGACTATATAACACAATGAATCCTGTGGTGGAAGATGGACTGTGGTTAACAGGACAAATATGAGGATATTCTCTCATGAACTATAACAAGTATGTAATTCTAATACAGGGTATTAATAATCAGGTGTGTTGGGAGAAATGTACCAAATGTAAGATATTGGCTATAGTTAGTAGCAACATTTTGAGTTTGCTTTCATAGTTTGTAACAATTGTTTCAAAACATTGCAAGGTGGTTTTGGTCAAGTGATATATGGGAGTCCTGTAAGATGATATGTATGTTTGTTTTGTGAGTTCACAACTTTTATTATACACTTATTGTTTATGTATGTTCATGTATGAATGATAAACTTCAATTTAGAAAGTTAAGAAACAAATATATAAAATGAAAAATAATGGTGAACCCTGTGTGGAAGATAGTCTGACGTTTCCTCAGGAAGCTAAATGTGGAACTGCTATATTATCTGACAGTCCCGCTACGAGCAAAACATTCTTCTAAGATTTAACATTCTTCTAATATTTTTAACACAGTTCATTGGTTTTCAAACTCAGGTATTAGGAAACAAGGCAAAGTGTATTTCTAGATTTTGTCTTTCATTATGTTCTTTCATATTGTGGAACAAGCTGACATTTGACTTTAGGATTGATCTCAGGAGATTCACGATAACAGAAGTAATTTCATTAGATGATGGACAACAGCCATCCCAGGGAATGGAGAGAGCCTGCAGCTGCAGGCAGGATAATCCCATCCACCATATCCATGGGATATAAACCCACTCTCACTTGGAGGTGGAGTGGACATCACCATCCCAGTCCCCTCAGGATTGGGGAAGAGCTATGGACTAGAGTGGACTTAATGGTATTCTGTTGTAGACATATTGTGATTCAAGCAATGGAAGAAATTATAACAGTGAGGTGGAGCCAGTGGCCACTAGATGCTTTCGAGGCAGGGAGGCGAAGGGCAGTTGTAATACAGGGGCTTTTTCAGGACTTGGGGATTGTCCTGAGTGACATTGCAGTGATGGATATAGGCCATTTTATATCAGCATATACCATGCAGAACTGTGTGGGAGAGAGTGTGATCTACAATGTAAACTGTGGTCTATGCTTAGTGGCAAAGCCCCAAGATGTGTATATCCATTGCAGGTGATGTGCCACACTAATGAAAGATGTTTATGTGGGATGTTATGGGAGGTGTGGGAGGTGGGGAACATGGGAATCCCTGTAATTTCTGTGTAACATTTAGGTAACCTAAGCACCTTTAAAAAAATAAATATATATATAAATAGCATTTATGTAAGCAAATGCACATATATGCATATATATTTATATATCATTTTACAAATATTGGTTTGTATTGTGAAAATTTTGATTTTTACCCACAATAAAAAAAGACACTATTAACATGCAATTTGTTCGTCATTAATAGCTTCGAATTAATCAGTAAATAAACATTTTAAAGTATGCCAGTAATAATTTCCAATACTATAAATATCAATACTGTAGTTATAACCCACAAAAAAGTGCTTTAAGGGGACAAAGGGATTTGGAGACAAAAAATCTAAGCCATTTGGAGAAAACTATATTTTTTGCTGTAAAGTAGAAATATATGCACAGTTTTCACTGTACTTATTGCTCCCAAATAAAGTCTCAGTCATGTATAATTTTTAACAAAAGTAACTTCTATTTCAGATAGAAAATAGGGGAGTGGATCTGTGAATGTTACACACCAGCATTCTTGCAGTCCAGCAGAGTTCATGTATGTACATAACACAACTTTCTACAGCTTTAGTTATACAATTTCTCAGAGCAGCAAAATTGATCATGTTCACTAACAGACCCAAAGATATAGTCTCTGTAGAGCAAATAAAAGTAAGAAAAAAACAAAATAATATTATACTTAGTAATCAATGTTTCAGTATTCTATCTTTCTTAAAATGATCTAGATATCTAACAAATATCCATTAACTCACATTAATATTACCCTAAAGTTTAAAGTAACCTAAAATCTTATCATCAGGCTCCCATACCAAGAAACATAATTACTGTTGAAATAGAGTTTGTCAGAATAATGGTTCAATTTGGTTATGCACAAATTTACATTTTTCATCATCTTAAACATTAAGTACAAATAATGCTAGCTTATTCAAGCACTAAATCTGTATAAGTTTAGTAAGAATATGGGAAGCAGATGCGGCTCAAGCAATTGAGCTCCTGCATACTAGATGGGAGGTCCTAGGTTCGGTTTCTGGTGCCTCCTTGAGAAAGCCAGCAAGACAGCAAGCTGCTGTGACAGGCAAGCAAGGCAGGCTGACACAATGAGATGATGCGACAAAGGGGACACAAAGAGGAAAGACAATGAGACACACACAAAAAAACAGGGAGCTAAGGTGGCTAAAGTGATTAAATGCCTCCCTCCCACATTGGAGGCCCCAGGATCGGTTCCTGGTGCCTCCTAAAGAGAAGATGAGCAGACACAGAGATCACACAGCAAATGGACACAGAGCGCAGACAGAGACTGCAAACAACGAGGGGAGGGGAATAAATAAATAAATAAATAAAATATATTTTTTAAAAAGATAAATCTTTAAAGAATATACCCAAGTAGAATAAAAATCTACTCATATTTTACTTAACACTGATAAATCAGAAAAGACATAGTTGTTTTAATAAATGAAAAATATTAAACTGGTCTTGTTTGTCAAAAATTTACCTCTGTTATGTGAAGATGAATTCTTAAAACATTTTCAAATTGATTTCTATTAGAACACCTTTAAAATCTAGCTCACTGGAAATATTAGAATTTCAATTTCCATATTTTCTGGGAAATTTAGGAGTATTCTATTTATATACACACTTATCTTTATTAGCCAGACAGAATAGAACCCCTTTAATTAAAGAGATTTTAAAATCTGATTTATTATTATCACCAGAGGTAGGAAAATACTAAACACTCACACAAAAAGAAGAAAAGGGACTTCTGAAATACAGCACATAGACATGCAGACACAGATAGAGAACTTATAATTTCAATTCTAAAATATCAGACATGGGCCAAGAGTAAACACAGGGAAGATGACATCAGAGTAGGCAGGCAGGGCTCAAGTCTCTCACAAACATAATGGAGAAAGGGCCAAAAACTTTCCGATGGACCTGCTTTGGGGGCCAGCAGACCAGGATAGTGCTACGTCATTCCCAGGAGGGTGAGGTACAAAAAGATGAAAAACATGAAACAACAAACTTGAGTTACTAAATCCCTGTGGTGCTGGGAAGGGCTCCCATCCCCCATCTTCAAGACATTAAGCCTGGATAAAATCCTTGGCTCACTGCAGCCAACTGAGAGGGAAACAGATGTCTTCTTCACTGTAAACTATTACAAGAGAAGAGGGATCCTAAGTCAGAATGCTAGCAGAGCCCACTTGGAATCTTGGTTCTGGCCAGCCAGAAACATAAGAAAGCAGAGGTTGAAAGAAACACTTCCATGGAAACGTTCACTAGCAAGTGCCCTCTGCTAGCTGGCCAGCAAATTGCAAGGGGAAAAACTATTTTTAGGTCTCTCTTAAGCCCCAAACCTGGGAAAAAGTCTGTGCCCCATTAGTGAGTCCCTGGCCTTATTTTGATAATTTAAGTTGTGCAAATTTAAAGACTTAGAATAAGTTGAACCAAAAATGAAAGAAGAGCTGTGAAAACAAAACACTAGAAATGACAGAGAAATTGACTATTAGAGCAAATTCACCAACATTTTCAGATGCCTAGACATCAACAAAAAATTATAAGCCATACTAGGAAACAGGAAGAGATGGCCCAGCCAAAAGCAGAAACCAAATATCTTAATGAAATAAATGATTTAAGACAATTAATCAATGATAATCACACAAATCTCCTAAATCAATTCATGGATTGTAGGGAAATATGAAAGAGATAAAGGATATTAAGAAGACAATGTGTGAGCATAAAGAACCATTTGAAAGCCTGCAAAGAAAAGTAACAGAACTTATGGGAATGAAAGAAACAATGGATGAGATTAAAAAATACATTAGAGGCACATAAGAGCAGATTTGAGTTGCTAGAAGACAAAATTATTGAATTCGAGGACAGAACGCCCAAACTGGAAAAAAGCAGGAGAACAGAAAGAGAAAAGAATGGAAAAAATGGAACAGGATCTCAGGGAATTGAATAACAATGTGAAATGCACAAACATATGCATTATTAGTGCTCCAGAAGAAGAAGAGAATGCAAAAGGATCAGAAAAAATATTTGAGGAAATATTGTCTGAAAACTTCCTAACCCTTATGAAAGACATAAATATTAATATCCAAGAAGGACAACACACCCCAAACAGAATATATCCTAATAGACCTACTCCAATGCACCTACTATTCAGAATGAAAAATATCAGAGATAGAGAAAACAACAAAATAAAAGGAAAACATCACATACAAGGGACCTCAATAAGATTAAGTCCTAACCTCTCAACAGAAACCATGGAAATGAGAGTAAAGTGGTATGATGTATTTAAGGTACTGAAGGAGAAATCTGCCAGCTAAGAAATTCTTCATCTAGCAAAACTGTCCTTCAAAAATTAGGGTGAGTTTAAAGTCTTCACAGACAAACAAAAACAGAGAAAGTATCTTACTAAAAGACCAGAATTACAAGTGATACTAAAGGAATGCTACAGCCTTAAAGGAAAAAAACAAGGACAAGAGACTTGGAGAAAAACGAAGATTATTAGAAAGGGTAAATTTAATGGTAAAATAACAGACAATAGTAAGATATGACAAGGGAAACCCAAAGGGTAAAATAGATAAATATGTAATGCCTTTACAGTAATAACATTGAATGTTAAAGACTTGAACTCCCCAATCAAAAGACATAGACTGCTGGAAAGGTGGTGGTGGACTAACAGGCAGAGCTGAATGCTCTCACAAAACAATGGAGAGAGAGCAAAAAATCTGTCTGAGGGACCTGCTTTGGCAGTAAGCAGACCAAGATAGTGCTACACTACTCTCAGCAGGTTGAAGGACAGAGAGACAAAGAAGCTGAAAAGACAAACATGAGTTACCAAGCTCCCATGGTGGTCTGGAAGGGATCCCCTCTCCAACCCCCAAGATATTTAGCTGGGGTAAACCACTGGCTCACTGAGAGGAGAACAGACATCTTCTTCCCTGTCAGCAATTTCAAGGGAAGAGGGAGGGGAGATCAGAGTGCTTTTCTTCAGCAAATTCACCCAGCAGAGCTCGCTTTGAATCTCCGATCAGGAGATTCAATTCAGGAAGGTAGTAAAGCTGAGACTAAAACACCTCTGTGGAAAGATGCGATGATGATAGCCATCTGCTGGCTGGTCTGGAAATTGCATGGACAAAAACTGTTGAAGTTCTCTGTATCCAACTCCTGGGAGAAAATCTGTGCCCCACTAGTGAGTCCCTGGCCCAATTTTGAAAACTTGAGCTGGGCAATTATAAAGAAGGGGAATAAGTTGGACCAAGAAGAGCTGTGAAAAAAACAATAGGCAAAAGAGAGAAATTAGCCTTCAGAGTAAATTTACCAACATATTCAGATGCCTGGATATCAGCAAAAATTTACAAACCATACTAGGAAACAGGAAGAGATGGCCCAGCCAAAAGAACAAACCAATATTCTGAAGAGATACTGGATTTAATAAAATTAATCAGTGATAATCACACAACTCTTTTAAATCACTTCAAAGAATTTAAAGAAAATATGACTAAAGAAATAAAGGATATTAAGAAGACATTGGGAGAGCATAAAGAACAATTTGAAAGACTGCAAATAAAAATAATAGATCTTCTAGGAATGAAAGACAGGATGGACAAGATTAAAAATATATTAGAGGTACATAAGAGCAGATTTGAATTGCTTGAAGACAGAATTGGTGATTTCAAAGACAGAATATCTGAAGTGGAAAAGACAGGAGAACAGAAATAGAAGAGAATGGAAAAAATGGAACAGAGTCTAAGATAATTGAATGCCAAAATAAAATGCATAAACATTCACATTATTGGTGCCCCATTAGGAGAAGAGAATGGAAAAGGGGCAGAAATAATATTGGAGAAAATAATGACCAAAAACTTCCCAATCTTTATGAAGGACATAAATATCAATATCAAAGGACAACTCACCACATATAGGATAAATTGGAATAGACCTACACAAGACACCTACTATTCATAATGAAAAATATCAGCATAAAGAGAGGATGCTGAAAGCAGCAAGAGAAAAGCAAAGCATCACATACAAGGGAAACTTGATAAGATTAAGTACCGACTGCTCATCAGAAACTGTGGAGGAAAGAAGAAAGTGGTATGATGTATTTAAGGTACTGAAAGAGAAAAACTGCCAGCCAAGAATTCTGTATTCAGTAAAGCTGTCCTTCAACAATGAGGGTGAGTTCAAAGTCTTCACAGAAAACAAAAACTGATAGAATATGTTACCAAAAAAACAGATTTGCAAGAGATACTGAAGGGGGTACCATAACCTGAAAGGAAAAAACAAGGGTGAGAGATTTGGAGAAGAGTTCAGAAATGAAGATTATTAAGAAGGGTAAATTAAAAGATAAAAAGATAGACAATTGAATGATATGACAACAGAGAGCTGAAGGAAAAAATGAATGAAGTAAGTAATGCCTTTACAGTAATAATACTGAATGTTAATGAATTGAACTCCCCAATCAAAAGACACAGACTGATAGAATGGATTAAAAAAATATGAGCCTTCTATATTTTGTCTACAAGAGACCCACCTCAGACGTAAGGACACAACCAGGTTAAAAGTGAAAGGTTGGAAAAAGGTATTCCATTGAATACTAACCAAAAATGAGCTGGACTAGACCAGATAAATGTAAAATAACAACATTATAGTATGCGAACAATAAATACTCCGTGCAAATGGCAAATTGTTCCTGTGACCAGTATTCTTTAATTTTTTCATACAAAATAAACACTTGCTTTTAATTGAGGAGGACTGGAGAAGAGATATATTCTTGGATACTTCATATTTCTGTAACCCTTTCTTATTCACACTCTTCAATAAAATAATCTCTCTGGATCAATAAAAATTTAACATGACTACTTTGAAGAAGATTTTGAGTTTTTCTACCTCATAAAATTATGAGCTGATAAATCGTTATCTGCTGTAATTTGGAATGAATCTTATTGGAATGATAAGATGTGAAAAATTCAAAAATAAGAATTTGATTATCTAGTAAGAATTATGGCTTAAATGGAAATTAAATAACTAAACCAACAATTTATTTCATTCTTAGAGATTATTGTATCCAATAGCTAGAGCTGTACTATAAAAATTATTATTATTATTTACATTTATAAAGTTTTGTTGTTATTCTATTATTTAATAATTGATTATATTAAATCTAACATGGTCTTGCACTCTCTTTTAAAATTTGTAATTTCTTTCGATCTATTTTTCTGTTTATTTTACAATTTTACAATATAGGACTTTTTAACAGCTAAAGAAAAGCCAATGAATATACACTTTGGATAGATCATATAGTATGTGACTATATCTCAATAAAACTGCTTAATAAAAAATAAATAATTGTGCAAAAATAGCCAGAAATAGCAGCTATGTACAGCAGCAGAAACAGAGATTGAGAGGTGAAGAATTTTCTTTTTGGTCTTTTATCCCATTATTATTATTATTATTGAAATAATGAAAATGCTTTAATAATGATTGAAATGATGAATGCATAAATATGTGGTTATACCAAATACCATTGATTTTACACTTTGGATAAATTGTGTGCTTTATTAATATGTACCAATAAAATTGATTCGTTTAAAAAAAAGTCATAGACTGATACACTGGATAAAAAATGTGAGCCATCTATTTGTTGTCTACAAGAGACTATCCTCAGAAGTTAGGACTCAACCAAGTTGTAAGTGAAAGGTTGGAAAAAAGATAATCCACACAAATAGTAACCAAAAAAGAACTGGAGTAACAGACAAAATAAATTTTAAATGCAAAACTCTGAAAATGGGTGAAGAAAGTCATTATATATTAATAAAAGTGGCAATTCATCAAAAGAAATAACTATAAAAAATATTTATGCACCTAACCTGGGTCCCCCAAGTTACACGAGGCACATGCTGACAAAACTGCAGGGGTAAATAAATGTCTCTCTAATAATAGTTGGTGACATCCAAACAACATTCTTGGTATTGGATAGAACATCTGGACAGTAGTTAAATAAAGAAACTGAGAGTTTGAATAATATCATAAATGAACTAGACCTAATAGACATTTCTAGAGCATTATACCACAAAACAGCAGGATATACATTCTTTTCAAGTGCTCATGGATCCTTCTCCAGGATAGATCATATGTTGGGTCACAAGACATGTCTCAATAAATTTAAAAATATTAAAATGATAAAAAACACTTTCTCTGATAATAATGGAATGAAGCTGGAAATGAATAATTGACTGTTTTGCATTTAAAATCTATTTTGTCTGATATTAGTATTGCTACTCCAGCTCTTTTTTGATTACTATTTGTGTGGAATATTTTTTTCCAGCCCTTCACTTTCAAGCTGGTTGAGTGCTAACTTCTGAGGTTAGTTTCTTGTAGACAGCATATAGATGGCTCATTTTTTAGGAGGTACTAGGGATTGAACCCATGACCTCATACATGGGAAGCAAATGCTTTACCACTTCAGTTACAAGTGATTAATTGACAAGGTTGTCAAGCCCTCCCAGCTGAACCAGAACAGTCTATTCAACAAATGGTGCTGTGGGAGAACTCGATATCCATATCCAAAAACGTAAGAGGACCTCTATCTCACACCTTATACAAAAATTAACTCAAAATGGATCAAGGACTCAAATATAAAAGCAACAACCATAAATCTCCTAAAAGAAAGGGTAGGAAAACATCTTCAAGATATTTTGGGAGGCGAGAGTTTCTTAAAACTTATATCCAAAGCATGATCAACAAAAGAAAAAAAATAGATAAATGGGACCTCCTCAAAATTAAACACATGTGCACGTCAAAGGACTTTGTCAAAAGGGTGAAAAGGCAGCCAACTCAATGGGAGAAAATATTTGGAAATCACATATATGATAACAGTTTAATATCCATGATATATAAAAAGATAATACAATTCAATAATTAAAAGACAAAGTACCTGATTAATAAATGGGCAAAAGACTTGAATAGACAATTGTCCAAATAATAAATACAAAAGGCAAAATAACACATGAAAAAATGTTCAATATCACTAGCAGTTAGGGAAATGGGAATCAAAACTACAATGAAATAACATTTCATACCTATTAGAATGGCAAGTATTAAAAGGTCAGAAAACTACAAGTACAGGAGAGGACGTGGAGAGATAGGATCACTTATTCACTGTTGGTGGGATTGTAGAGTGGTACAGCCACTGTGGATGACTGTTCAGCAGTTCCTAAGAAAGTTGAATATAGATTTGCCATGTGACCAGGCAATACCACTTCTAGGTATATACCCAGAAGAACTGAGAGCAGTGATACAAACTGACATCTGCACACGGATCTTTATAGCGGCATTATTCATAATTGCCAAAATATGGAAACAACCAAGTTGTCCATCAACCGATGAATGGATAAACACATTGTGGTGTATACACACTATGGAATATTATGCAGGTGTAAGAAGAAATGAAGTCGTTAAGCATATGGCAACATGGATGAACCTGAAGGACATTATGTTGTGTGAAACAAGCCAGACACAAAAAGAGATATACTGTATGATTGCGCTATTATAAACTAAATATATTGTGTAAACTCCTGGAGTTAATTACAATATAGGTCACCAGAAAATAGAATGATGGTAGAGAATGGAAAGTTGAGGGATAACCTGTGCAGAATTGGTGAAAATATTGTTTGCAAATCTTTGGAAATGAGGAGAAATGGGGAAAGCACATCATAATGTTTGTAACTAGCAGAGCTATTATATGAGTATGACAGTGGTTGAAATGGAAAGTCTAAGGACATGTATATTACTAGAAGGAAATCTAAAAAATATAATATGGGGCTGTATAACATAGTGAAATCTCATGTGAAATATGAATATGGATAATATTGCATATATAAGACAGTTTTCTAAAAATATACATAGAAATAAACTAGAGAGAAAGAAACAGAATAACAGCTATTTATTACAGGGAAAGCATAGAGAGATTGAGATGTGATGCATTTTTTGTCTGTTTTTTGTTTATTATTATTATTGAAATAATTAAAATGCTTTGATAATGATTGAAGTGATGAATGCACAACTATGTGATTATACCAAATAACATTGATTGTATACTTTGGATGGATTTATGTTATTAATATGTATCAATAAAATTGATTTGTTTTAAAAAAGCATAAACACAGAAATATATAACTCACTAGCCCATATCAAAAAGCTCTTCTATTCTAAGTGAGTACAAATTCTTTTTTTTTTTTTTTTTTTTTTAACCTCCACATTTTTCATTTTCATTCCTTTTTTTTTTTTTTAACCTTACAAATTCTAAATTGATTTTAACTCAAAAGAGGTAAAGAGACAAAAAAAAAAAAAATCCAGAAAAGATTAACAAACCAAAGTCTCTGTTATCTCTTAGCCAAGGATACAGTATCTCTGAACAACTATTGATCCGTTTACAGAGATCACAAAATGATCAGATCATAAAACCAGATTCCCAATCAAAAAGGTAACAAACCATATTTTATATTGTCTCTTACCCAACAAAGAATAGATCTCTAAAAGACCATTCATTCATTTACAGATGTGAATAAACCAAATTCTCAATGGAGAATAATTTATTAGCTGTAAAAAAATTTTTAGTAGAGGCAAAACTGAAATTAGAAAAACAGAGTCAGCCAAGTTCTATTGCTTCTTTGGGTTCAGCTCTGTGAGCCAAGAAAAGACATTCTTTGACTAAAACTGTTAAAAGATCATTTTCATGAAAATGACTGTTATACAGACATAAAAATAAACATGTGTTAAAGATTTTATTTTACTCATATGATATGAGGGAACCAAGCAGATCTTATAACCGGTTTAAATGAAAAGTCAAAGAGTTCAAATACATATGGAGTAAAGGAGTGTCAAGATGAATTGCAAATGGAGACAAAATTGATTTTTCCACAGATGGTGGGGTGTGTGTGAGTGTGTGTAGACATTGATTAAATCTCTGCCAGATAGATCAGATTTTACATATCTATCAGTTACCTACAATTTACCAACAGCGGCAAAATAATCCTAAGACAGTGAACAGGGCTAAAATCAGACAGTCCACAAGTTTTCCACTGAAACGCAAATTTTTTTTCAACAAATATAAATAATTTAGAACTTTATTGTTTTAGAATGCATTAGTTTTGTTAGGGAATATTGCGGATTACATTCCTAACATGATTTTGTTCAGGTTAATCTTTAATGAGTTCACACACCCCTAAAGACTGCAGGAATAACAACCACCACCATCACCAAAATCATCATTATGATTCTTAGTACTTACATAGCACTTAATCTGTGTCAAGCATGCTTCTAAACACTTTACATACACTAATTCATTTATTCCCGTCAATAACTCTGTGAGATAGGCACTAATATTGTCTCTATTTTACAAATGATGTAACTAAGACAGAGATAATTGAAATAACCTGTCTAAAGTCACACAGATAGCAAGAACCAGAAGTTAAGCCACTGAGAAGTAAGCTATTTTTTTGGAAAATCTCATCTGAAAGGTGGTCTATATGATCTACAAAGTGTAGAAAACTGAACATTCCAGAAAATGAATGCCCCTTTATTCTTGCACTGGTTTATTCAGTAATTATTAATTAAGTACTCCTATATGCTAAGCACTGTGCTGAATGCTGCAAATACAGACATAAGTGAAACAACATCCAAGGCTTTAAGTTCCCAGCATAGGGAGTGAGACGGTCATGTATCCAGAGATTTATAAAGCAATATGCAGTAATAGGATTAAGCAGTTCACTTATACAGGAGCATACATTTCACAGACGTGAATTCTGAGCAAAATAAAAAAGAGAGATTGGAAGGGCTGAGGTTGGCAAAGGCCTTGAATACCAGACTAAGCATTTTTGACTTTATCCTGTAGGCCAGAGTTTTAAGCAAGAGAGTGACATAATTAGAATTGCATTTTAGAAAGATCTCTCTAGCAGCAGTGTGGACAAGAGATTGAACAGGCAGTAACCTGGATCCAGAGATAATAGTATATCAGTTATATATTCCTGCATTTAAAAATATACCTAAAATTTAGTGTACTATTTATTTGCCCAAAACTCTGGATCAGTAATTTGGACTGTGCTCAACTAAACTGTTCTGCAAGTCTCTCCAGTGGCCAAATATCTGGCAGTTCAACCAGGGCTAGATGTTCCAACATGGTCTCATTCATAAGTCTGATTGTTAGTGCTAGCTGTTTCCTGGGCCTCTCTAATGTCTTTCATCTTTAAGATGTCTAATCCATGCTTCTTTATATGATGTGGCAGGCAGAATCATGGCTTGCCAAAGATGTCTATGTTGCAATCCCCAGAAGCTGTGAATGTGTTACCTTACATGGCAAAATGAACTTTGTATATATGATTACATTAAGAATCTTGAGATGAGGTGAGTATTCTGTAGTATCTGGCTGGGCCCAATGCTATCATAGGGTCCTTAAAAGAGGGAGGAAGGAGGGTCAGAATCAGAGAAGGAAATGTAATGACAGAAGCAGAGGCCAGAGATTTGGAGAAAGATTTGAAGGTGTTTTGAAGAATGAGGAAGGACTCATAGCCTAGGAATGCAGGAAGCCCCTAGAAGGTGGAAAATACAAGGTAACAGATTATCCTCTAGAGCATTCAGAAAGAACCAGCCTTACCAATACCTGGACTTGAGCCCAGTGAGGCTGATTTTGGATTTCTGCCTTTCAGTAAGATAAATATGCATTGTTTTAAGTCACTAAGTTTGTGGTAATTTGTTACAGCAACCATGGAAAATTAATACACCTGGCAATATCAGGGTCACAAGAGAAAAATGAAAGCAGAAGTTTCAAGGCCTTGTGAAGTCTTGCTCAGAAATTGCTCTATGTCAGTTTTGCCCCATTCTGTTAGTGCAAGTCACAAGACCTTCCCAGATTAAGGGGTGGGGAAATAGACTCCATCTACTGATGGAAATACTTGTAAAGAACTTGTCACAATCTTTTAGAAGGCAGTTAGAGCAACCCAGGTAAGAAGTGAAAAGATTTTCAACTAAGTTTTAATGGGAAGAATGAAAAAGAAGGGGAAGCTTAAAAAATATTTGGTAGGGGGGAGCCCAGCTCGAGGGCCGCGGGGCTGCCTTCCCCCGGCTCGGCTGCTCCCGCCCCGGCTCCCGAATTCCGCCTCCGAGCGCGGTGCTGGCCGCGGGGTGAGTGCGCCCAGCCCTGGGCCTCCAGGCCCCTGATGCTGCCTGAGGCATAAACCTGACATGGGGAAACGTATCTGAGAAAACCCTGTCTCTTCATTGTCAACATGGATTCTTCAGGTTATACAGGGATGGAGAATTTTCAGCAGTGTTAAGTGCATTGCAGTCACCTTATGAGATGGCTTCTTTGCAAAGGAAAGGGCTGCAGGCAAGGATTCTCAGCTCTGAGGAAGAGGAGAAACTGAAGAGAGACCGAGCATTGGTGTCTGCTTTTAAACAGCAAAAACTGGAAAAAGAGGCTCAAAAGAACTGGGACCTTTTTTACAAAAGAAACAGTACTAATTTCTTCAAAGATAGACACTGGACCACCAGAGAGTTTGAGGAGCTAAGATCGTGTAGGGAGTTTCTTTCTCTAGTTTGAAGATCAAAAACTGACTTTGCTGGAAGCCGGCTGTGGGGTTGGAAACTGTTTATTCCCACTTTTAGAAGAAGATCTGAATATCTTTGCCTATGCCTGTGACTTTTCTCCAAGAGCAGTTGAATATGTTAAGCAAAATCCTTTATACAACGCAGAAAGATGCAAGGCATTCCAGTGCGATCTGACAAAAGACGACCTTCTGGAGCATGTCCCTGCCGCATCCGTGGATGTTGTCATGTTGGTATTTGTTCTCTCTGCTGTCCACCCTGAAAAGATGCGCCTTGTCTTACGCAACGTTGGCCAGGTATTAAGACCAGGCAGATACGTCCTGTTTCGTGGCTATGGGCTATATGATCATGCTATGCTTAGATTTAAACCTGGCAGCAGACTTGGAGAAAACTTCTATGTTAGACAAGATGGAACCAGATCATATTTTTTTGCTGATGAATTCCTGGCTCAGCTCTTTATGGACACAGGTTATGAAGAAGTGGTGAATGAGTATGTGTTTCGAGAGACGGTAAACAAAAAAGAAGGCCTGTGTGTGCCGAGAGTATTTCTTCAGAGCAAATTCCGAAAACCCTCAAATAACCCAACTCCCAAGACCCTGAATCACAAGTCCTGACCTTTTATTTGTGCCTTTTTTTGAAGAGGAAAGCTAATCTTTTTTTTTTTTTTCACTTTGTATATTTTTATATTTTGATGCTTTTAAAAATGATCATATATACTTTTTTGTATTAAAAAGTAGTGTATCTATTCCTTCCCCCCCAACCTGGGACATGACTCCCAGGGATGAGCCTCCCTGGCACCGAGGGATTTTTTTTTTTTTTTTTTTTTTACCAAGCATTAATCAGCGATGCGTTTGGGAAAAAACCTTGACCAAGAGGGGGAAGTATTAAATAAAACAGCATTTTTATGGCTAAGAGATTTTAAAATGAGTCGGGAGGTCTTTTGGGAGGTTACGCTTATGCAGGTCTCAGGCAGATTTTACAAACTGCCACAAGGCCTCAAACAAAAGTGCTCCCTGGATGTGGCTCAAGCAGTTGAGCACCTGCTTCCCACATGGGAGGTCCCAGGTTTGGTTCCCAGTGCCTCCTAGGAAAAACAAAAACAAACAACAAGCAAAACATATGGAAAAAAAAAAAAACAACTCAGGGAAGCTGATGTAGCTCAAGTGGTTGAGCTCCAGTTTCCCACACGTGAGGTCCTGGGATCAATCCCAGCCCCCGGTATCTAAGAAAAAAAAAAGTGCTCCCCAGGGCTCTAGGAACGTTTGGACACCATAGGCAAGCCACCTCAGCAGGCCTTATCTGGGATTATATGAAAATCCATTTCCCCAATACAAAACATAGTTATGCTCATTTATATTTCCCCTAATCATGATTCTTCTCCTTTTATTTGAACCTGTAATTTTCAATGTATCTGTTAAATATGTTTCTCAAAGACATAAATGTTTGGATTATTCCTATGCTGGTTGAGCCCTGAAACCCAGCAGAGTTGTGGCCAACTCCTACTCTCCAGTTCTTCGGGCTTGCCCTGGACAGCTAACAGAACAAAGAGGATGGACCATTCCCATCTCCAAAACAAGGACTATCTTTGACTGCAAGCAAAACAGCTCCTTTCCTCTGTCCCATAATATCTAAGTCCCCGCTCAGCCTGAAGCAGTCAGAGTGAACATCATCCCAAATCCTTCAAGATTGGGGAATGAACAAAAATAAGGGGTGAGTGTAACCACAGACCAAAGCACATTTATTGTTATTGTAGTTTTCATCTTGTGTTAATGGAGTAACTTGTAATATTGATATAAATAAAGTAAAAATTTTAAAAGTAAAAAAAAAAATATTTGGTAGGCAAAATCATCAAAATTTGATGATTAGATGTGGAGGGTAAGGGAAAGAGTTAACCTATTCATATGTAGCACTTTTTTAAATTTTTATTTTTTTAAGATACTTAGATTACATAAATGTTACATAAAAAATATAAGGGATTCCCACATGCCCTGCTCCCCACATTTCCCACTCTTTCCCACATTAACAGCATCCCTCATTAGTGTGGTACACTCGTTGCAATTGATGAACACATTTTGGAGCATTGCCACTAAGTGTGGATTATAGTTTACATTGTAGTTTACACTCTCTCCCACACAATTTTGTAGGTTATGGCAAGATATGTAATGTCCTGTATCTGTCATTGCAATGTCATTCAGGACAATTCCCAAGTCCTGAAAATGCCTCCGTATTACACTTGTTTTTCCCTCTTGCTGTCCTCAGAACCTCTTTTAATGTTCTAAAGTTTCTACTTATTATCTTATTTGATCCTCACATCAAACCTGTGAGTTTAAGTAAACTTTATCACCTACCTTTAGCAAATGAGGCAATTGAAGCTGAGAGAGAGTAAATGATTTGTCTGATGTCCCATAGCTTGAACTAGGACACAAGACTCTTGAACCCCTGATCTTTTCTCCTGTCTGGACTATGTTGCATTCACATCCCTATATCTCCATATTCCCTGCCCCTACTTCATCTCCACCTGAGATTCCAGATTAATGAAAATATGGCTTCACTTACTTGTTAATCTGGAATGATTACCCGTACTTCATTTCACTCTTTGTATTTTATATAGCTCGTTCAGCATTCCAAGCCAGATAGTGTGGAAAATCAAAAGAAAAGCTAATAATGTAAATCCAGATCAAAATAAAGCCGCATTTTAGTAATCACACCCGCAGGGCACTAGATATAAGATGCTGATTTTGAGGGCTGCAGTTTGTAAAGGAAGGAAAGGTCTTTAAATCTTCTTCCCCTGGAAATGAGAATGTTTTCTCCCTTTCACTCTCTCCTTAACAATCATTAGTAAGTCCAGAATATAGCAAACACCCAAAGTTCAGGAAGGTTAGCTCATTTCTTAAGAGCTATTATATCATGCAGCTAGTTTCCTTAGCATCTGTGTACATAACTTCCCTCATAGCATCTTGAAAATTGCAAAGACAGATATGGTAAGTGGCGTTGTTTTTAAAGTTATCAAAAAGTTGCTTCTATGGTTGGTGGCAAAGCCCCAGGATGTGTAAGTCCATTTAGGGTGGTGGGCCACACTTATGGGAGATGTTTGTGTGGGATGTGGTAGGAGATGTGGGAGGTGGGCAACATGGGAATCCCGGTGGGTTCCGTGTAATATTTTAGGTAATCTAAGCACCTCTTAAAATATATTTATATATATATGTATATAAATAACATTTTTGTAAGCAAATGCACATATATGCATATATATTTATATATCATTTTGCAAATATTGGTATGTATTGTGAAAATTTTGATTTTTACCTACAATAAAAAATTAATTAATTAAAAAAAAAATTGCTTCTAAATGCACTTACATTGAATTTCCATGTTAAAAGCTATGTTCTAGCTTTTGGTCTCAATACTGATAGACAATTATTCTAACTTTTTTATTATTTTAAAAGATGCTTTAGATTATATAAATGTTACATAAAAAATATAGGGAGTTCCCATATCCCCTACCCCCTACCCCTCTCGCATTTTCCTACATTAACAACATCTTTTATTAGTGTGGTATATTTGTTACAATTGACAAACACTTATTGAAGCATTGCTACTAACCATGGCCTATAGTTTACAGTATAGTTTACACTTTATACCACACAATTTTATAGGTTTTGACAAAATGTATAATGGCCTGTATCTGTCACTGCAATGGCATGCAGGACAATTCCAATATCCCCAAAATTCCCAATGTTGCAACAATTCTTCCCTCTCCCTCCACTCAGAACCTCTCGACATGGTGAGGTGAAGGAAGAAATAAGGGATGTTGGGAGAACACTGGAGGAACATACTGAGGAGATAGTAAACGTGCATGGAAGGATGGTGGATCTGGTGGTGATGAATGGCACAGGGCAGGAAATTGGGGATATGATGAAGGCACATGGCAGTGGATTTGAGCAGGCCGAGGAGAGAACTGGTGATGTCAAGGATGATGCGTATGGGGTCGGACAGATAATAGGACAGGCAGATGAAAGGATGGAGCGGGTACTCAGGGAGTTGAATTATCTAACATTATTTTATGAATAAATAGATAAGTGATGTAGTCAAGTAACCAAAAATTTATCATATTTTCAGGGGGAAAAAGTGTCAGATGAAAAGTAAACTTTCACATTGAAAACCCTATGCTACCAAATACAGAGTGTCATGCAATGTAGAATACAATTATTATTTCCATGAGGCTTACAGCACAGTATTAGCCTAGGCACCTTGTCCTTCAACAGGAAACCTATAGCCAACATAAAATAAGTGTTCAATAAATGCTAGCTGATATCATTAGTAGTATTACCATTAGAAATTTACAGAAAGCAATCTAATTATTTTTATTTTATTTAATGTATTTTATTTAATACAGCTTATTCCTTGATACTTATTATCCATGTATAAAAAGTCATGGCCTAGTTTAGACTTCAGGTAACAAACCAAGTAACTATAATAATCATACAAAAGCTACCCCTTATTGAACACTACTATATACCAGGCATTGGGCTAGGTATTTTTAAAAACAAATCAATTTTATTGATACATAATAATAAAACATACAATTCATCCAAAATGTACAATGAATGATATCTGGTATAATCACATAGCTGTACATTTATCACTTCAATTATTATTAGAACATTTTCATTATTTCAATAATAATAATAATATAAAAGATGAAGAAAATTCCTCACCTCTCAATCTCTCTATTTTCCCCTGTGGTACATAGATGCTATTTCTGGTTATTCTTGCACAATTATTTATTTGTTTATTAAGCAGTTATTGAAATATATTCACATACCATATTATCTATCCAAAGTGTATAATCACTGGCTTTTAGTTTAATCTCAATGTTGTGCATTCATCATCTCAAAAATTTTAGAACAATTTCATTACTCCAAAAAGAAATACCCCATGCCCCTTAGCATTCTTTCCCCAGCACTAATCTAATTTCATTTTTATAATTTGATTTATAAATTTTATGTAAATGGAATCATGCAATATGCAGTACTCTGTGTCTGGTCTCCTTCACTTAGTATAATGTTTTTTTAGGGGTCTGATATTAACAATTTGTAGTATTAACCTACATTTGTTCAACTTCAAAGAAAAATGGTCTTATATATGCAACTTTACCCATATTCATATTTCACATAATATATTTATATTTCACATAATATATTTAGTTCATAATAGCTCAATCATACAGTATTTATCCTTTTGTGTCTAGCTTGCTTCACTCAACATAATATCCTCCAAGTTCATCCACGTTTTCATATGTTTTACAACTTCATTTCTTCTTATTGTTGCATAATGTTCCATCGTATGTATACTCCACAATTTGTCTATTCATTCATCAGTTGAGGGACACCTGGGTTGTTTCCAACTTTTGGCTATCATCAATAACGCTGCTATAAACATCAGTGTGCAGATGCTTATTCGTGTCACTGCTCTCAGTTCTTCTGGGTGTATACCTAGCAATGGTATTGCCAGGTCCCATGGCAAGTCTATAATTAACTTTCTTAGGAACTGCCAAACAGTCCTCCACAGTGACTGTACCATTCTACATTCCCACCAAGAGTGAATAAGCATTCTTATCTCTCCACATCCTCTCCAACATTTACAGTTTTCCAACCTTTTAATATCGGTCAGTTTAATGGGTGTGAAATGATATCTTATTGTAGTTTTGATTTGCATTTCACTAATCACTAGTGATGTTGAACATTTTTTTCATCTGTTTCTTCGCCATTTGTATTTCTTTTTTTTGGACAGTTGTCTTTTCAAGTCTTTTGCCCATTTTTCAATCGGATAGTTTGTATTTTTTATTGTTGAGTTGTATGACCTTATATATCGTGGATATTACACACTTTCAGATATGTGATTGCCAAATATGTTCTTCCATTGAGTTGGCTGCCTTTTCACTCTTGACAAAATCGTTTGAAGTGCAAAAGTGTTGAATTTTGAGGAGGTCCTATTTATCTATTTTTTTCTTTTGTTGCTCATGCTTTGGGTGTAAGGTCTTTGGTCGGTCCACGTGCTGGTTGAGCCCTGAATTTCAGCAGAGTTGCAACACCTACTCTCCAGTTCATTAGTCTCACCCGGGAGAACTAAAAAGGAGATGATAATGGACAACACCCATCCCAAGGAACAGAGTGTGTCTGAAACTGCAAGCAAGAGAATTCCTCAAGGGATCTAACCTCCTCCTCAATTAGAAGCAGAGTGGGCATCACCATACCAAAATCCTCAAGATTGGGGAATGAACAATGAACTAAAGTAGACTTATTAATATTCTACTATAGAGTTATTATTATTCTAGCAATGGAAGAACTCCTATCTAGCAATGGAAGAACTCCTTTATATCTTGATATAAAGGCAGTGGTCACCAGACATTCTGAGGGATGGGAGAGGGAAAAATAGGTGTAATATGGGGGCATTTTTGGGACATTGGTGTTGTCCTGCATGACATTGCAAGTGGTGGAAACAAGCCATTGTATATTTTGTCATAACCTACAAAATTGTGCCAGAGTGTAAACTATAATGTAAACTGTGGTCCATGGCTAGTAGCAATGTTTCAATATGTGTTCATCAATTGTAGCAAATGTACCACGTGAATGAAGGATGTTGTTAATGTGGGAAAGTGTAGGAGGGGGAGGGAGTGGGGCATATGGGAATCCCTTATATTTTTTTAATGTAACATTTATGTAATCTAAAGCTTCTTTAAAAATAGAAAAATTAATTAAAAGAGGACAAAGGTAGTAGGATAGTGAGAAAAAAAGAGAGAACATAATGGAAAAACAAACAAACAAAGAAATTACCATCTACCGCAAGATCTTGAACATGTTTTCCTATATTTTCTTCTAGAAATTTTATGGGTGTTGTTTTTATATTGAGGTCCTTGATCTATTTTGAGCTAATTTTTTATCAGGTGTGAGAAAGGGGTCTTCTTTCTTTCTTTGGATATGGCTATCCTGTTCTCCCAGCACCAGCTGTTGAATAGACTGTTCCGGCACAGCTGGGTAAGCTTAACAGCCTTGTCAAAAATAATTTGGCTGTAGGTGTGAAGGTCGATTTCTGAGTTGGCGTTTCAGTTCCATTGTTCAAACTGCCTGTCCTTATGTCAATACCGTGCTCTTTTTACCACTGTAGCTAAGTAATGTTCTTTAAAGTCAAGAAGTGAGAGTCCTCCATTTCATTCTTTTTTTTTTTTTTTTAACAGTTTTGGCTATTCGAGGACCCTTACCCTTCCAAATAAATTTGATCATTGGCTTTTCAATTTCTGCAAAAAAAAAGGCTGTCAGGATTTTTCTTGGGATTGTATTGAATCTGTAAATCAATTTGGATAGAATTGACATCTTAATGATATTTAGTGTTCCAATCCATGAACACGGAATATCCTTCCATTTATTTAAGTGTTCTTCAGTTTATTTTAGCAATGTTTTGTACTTTTCTGAATACAGGTCTTTTATGTCTTTGGTTAAGTATATTCCTAAATATTTGATTATTTTAGTCGCTATTAAAATTGATTTTTTTCTTATTTTCTCCTCAGATTGCACATCATTAGTGTATAGAAATGTTTGTGTCCTGACACTTTGCTGAACTTGTCAATTAATTTTAGTAGCTTTGTTGTAGATTTTTCAGGATTTTCTAGATATAGGACCATGTCATCAGCGAATAGTGAAAGTTTTATTTCTTCTTTTCCTATTTGGGTGATTTTTATTTCTTTGTCTAGCCTCATTGTTCTAACTAGAACTTCTAGCACAGTTGAATAATAATGGTGACAGTGGGCATCCGTGTCTTGTTCCTGATCTCAGCAGAAAAGCTCTCAGTCTTTCACCATTGAGTACAAACTTAGCTGTAGGTTTTTCGTATGTGCACTTTATCATATTGAGAAAATTTCCTTCTATTCCTATGTTTTAGAGTGTTTATATCAATAAATGGTGCTTTATTTTGTCATGTGCCTTTACTGCATCAATTGAGAGGATCATAAGATTTTTCTTCTTCAATTTATCTATGTGGTTTATTATACTAATTGATTTTTTGTGTGTTGAACCACCCTTGCATACCTGAGCTAAAAGTCACTTAACTGTGGTGTATAATTCTTTTAATGTGCTTTTGGATTCTGTTTGCAAGTATTTTTGTTGAGGAGTTTTGATCTATGTTCGTGTATCATTATCTGGTTTTGGTATTAGGTTGATGTTGGCTTCATAGAATGAGTTTGGTAGCATTCTTCCCTGTTCAATTTTTTGGAAGAGCTTGAGCAAGATTGGTATTAGGTCATCTTTGAATGATTGGTAGAATTCACTTATGAAGCCATCTGGTCTTGGGCTTTTCATCTTTGGGAGGTTTTTGATGACTGTTGTAATCTCTTCACTTGTGATTTGTTTGTTGAGGTCTTCTATTTCTTCTAGGGTAGGTGTAGGTAGTTTGTGTGTTTCTAGGAAAGTGTCCATCTCCTCTATATTTTCTAATTTTTTTTGGCATACAGTTGCTCATAGTATCCTCTTATGAACTCTTTTATTTCTGCGGGGTCAGTGGTAATGTCCCCACTCTCATTTCTGATTTTATTTATTTGTGTCTTTTCTCTTCTTTTCTTTGTCAGTCTAGCTAAGAGTTTGTCAATTTTATTGATCTTCTCAAAGGACCAACTTTGGTTTTGTTGATTCTCTCTATTGTTTGTTGTTGTTGTTGTTGTTCTTGATTTTATTTATGTCTGCTCTGGTCTTTACTATTTCTTTCCATTGTCTTGGTTTGGAGTTAGTTTGCTCTTTCTTTTTCTAGTTCCTCCAGGTGTGTAGTTAGGTCTTCAATTTTAGCTCTTTCTTCTTTTTTAATGTCAGCTTTGAGGGCTATAAATTTCCCTCTCACCTCTGCCTTTACTGTGTCCCATAGGTTTTGATATGTTGTGTCCTCATTTTCATTCATCTCAAGATATTTGCTGAATTCTCTTGCAATTGCTTCTCTGACCTACTGATTATTTATGAGTCTGTTGTTCATCCTCTGTGTATTTATGAATTTTTCCTTTTCCCATCCACTATTGATATCTAGCTTCATTTTGTTATGACCAAAGAAATTGCGCTATATTTATTGAGAATTGACTTGAGACCCAACATATAGTCTATCTTGGAGAAGGATTCATGGGCACTTGAAAAGAATGTTTATCTTGCTGTTTTGGGGTGCAATACTCTATAGATATCTGTTAGGTGTAGTTCATTTATCATATTATTCAAGCTTTCTGTTTTCTTTATGTATCCTCTCTCCAGATGTTCTATCCAATACTGAGAGTAGTGTATTGGAGTCATCAACTATTATTGTAGAGACATCTATTTCTCCCTGCAGCTTTGCCAGTGTGTGCCTCATGTATCTAGGGGCATGGAGGTTAGGTGCATAAATATTTAGTATAATTATTTCTTCTTGGTGAATTGCCCCTTTTATTAATATATAATGACCTTCTTCATCCCTTATAACAGTTTTTCTTTTAAAATCTATTTTGTCTGATATTAGTATTGCTATTCTAATAATATTTTTTGGTTAATATTTGCATGGAATATCTTTTTCCAAACTTTTACTTTTAACCTGGCTGTGTCCTTACCACTGAGGTGAGTCTTTTGTAGACAACATACACATGGCTCATATTTTTTTATCCATTCTATCAGTTTATGTCTTGATTGGGGAGTTCAAGCCATTAACATTCAATTGTTTTTACTGTAAATTACTTACTTCATCCATTTTGAGTTGGCTTTCTGTTGTCATATTGTACTATTGTCTATCTTTTTACCTTTTAATTTACCCTTTCTAATAATCTTCATTTCTACACTTTTCTCCAAGTATCTCACCTTTGTTTTTTCCTTTCAGGATGCAGCATTCCATTAATATATCTTGTAATTCTGGACTTTTGGTAACACATTCTATCTGTTTTTGTTTGTCTGTGAAGACTTTGAACTCACCTTCATTGTTGAAGGACAGCTTTGCCAGATACAGAATTCTTGGCTCGCAGTTTTTCTCTTTCAGTTCCTTAAATACATCATAGCATTTTCTTCTCTCCTCCACAGTTTCTGATGAGAGGTCAGCACTTAATCTTATTGAGTTTCCCTTGCTCCTTTCAGAATCTTCTCTTTATTGCTTATATTTGTCATTTTGAATAGTAGGTGTCTTGGAGTAAGTCTATTCAGACATTTTCTGTTTGGAGTGTGTTGTTCTTCAATATTGCTATTTATGTCTTTCATAAGGATAGGGATGTTTTCAGTCGTTATTTGCTCAAATATGCTTTCTGCGCCTTTTCCATCTTCTTCTGCTTCTGGGACACCAATAATGCATATGATTTTGCATTTTACATTGTCATTCAATTCCCTGAGACCCTGTTCCATTTTTCCATTATCTTTTCTTTCTGTTCTCCTGTCTTTTCTGGTTCAGTTGTTCTGTCTTTGAAATCACTAATTCTGTCTTTTATCAATGAAAATCTGCTCTTATATGCCTCTAATGTATTTTTAATCTCATCCATCATGACTTTCCTTCCCATCAGATCTTTTCTTTGCAGACTTTCTAATTGTTCTTTATGCTCATCTAGTGTCTTCTTAATAGTCTTTATCACTTTAGTCATATTTTCTTTCAATTATTTAAATCTACTTAGGAGAATTGTATGATTATCATTGATTAATTGTCTTAAGTCCTGTGTCCCTTCAAGATATTTGGATTGTTCCTTTGGCTGGGCCATCTCTTCCTGTTTCTTAGTATGGCTTGTAATTTCTTGATGATGTCTAGGCTTCTAAATATGTTAGTGAATTCATTCTGATGGCCAATTTCTCTCTCGTCTACTTTATTATTATTTTAAGCCTTTCTTGGATATTTGGTTCAACTTATCCTAATTCTTTAAAATTGCCAGTTTAAGGTATCAGAGTCATTCCAGGTACTCACTAATGGGGTGCAGATTTTCTCCCAGAAGTTAGGGAACAGAGAGACCCAACTACAGTTTTTGTCCATGCAATTTCCAGACTGGCCAGCAGATGGCGCTCGTTGACACACCATTCCATGAAAGTGTATATCTCAGTTTTCCTTTGTTTTGGTCTGGCCGGATTCGAGAGTCAAAGCAGACTCTGCTGGATGTATTCACTGAAGAAAAGCCCCCTGACTCTCCCTCCCTTTTCCCTGGTAACAGCTGACAGGGATGAAGATGTCTGCTCCCCTCTCAGTCAGTTGCAAAGAGCCAGGGGTTTTACCCCACCCTGTTAATATGTCTTCTGTGTGGGAGGGGAGCCTTTCCCAACCTCTGGAGGTTTAGTAACTCACAGTTGGTTGTTTCCAGTTCTTCATCTCTCTGTCCCTCACCCTCTTGGGAGTTGTGAAGCACTGTCCTGGTATACTAACCCTGAAGCAGGTCCCTCAAGCAGCTTTTGGCTCTTTCTCCATTGTTTTTGTGAGAGAGATGATCCTTGTCTGCCTAGTCCAATGCTTCTGGACTAGGTATTTGAATATACTATCCTATTTAGTCATCACAAAATATTATACAGTAGGTTGTATTACCTTCCCAATTTTATAAATGAAGAAGTTGAAGTTGATAGAATTTAAGTAACTTGTCCAAGTGCCCACAACTAGGAAGTGACAAAACTCAGAATTGAATCCAGGATTCAAATCCTTTTCTGCCTGACTCCAAAGCCATGTACTTAATCAATTACTCTTTGGCCTGTGCTTCAATGTCTGCACACAAGTGTCTATAATAGTACCCCATATAAGGTTGGAGGAAAATTAGATGCCTGGGAAATAGATTCCCATTTAACTGCTGCTTCTTTTCCAAACTTACTATGTCTAAAACTCTTGTATCCTGACTCTCTCTTCTTTGGAAAATTCAAACAGAATTTTGTACCAGAGATTACGGAAATATATAAGCATAATCCATGGTTCTTTTCTTCAAGGAGTTCACTACCTAGTTAGAGAGATAAAGCTAAGATATGAAATAGCTGGAGAATCATAGATGACTGTATACATACAAGTGCTTGAATTGGTTATATTATATCTTGAGACATGTGGGACTTCAGCTACGTAAGTCTGTGGAAATGGAGGGTTAGGCCAACCCAAGTCTTTGGGGGGGGGGGGAGATTGACACAACTGGAGGGTTTGATTCTAGGTGAGTAACATCACCTAGAATCATCCCAGTGTGTCATATCTAAAAAAGCTGTACCACTGAAAAGGATGTGGCTGATCTGGACTATACTTAATAGCCTCCAAACTGTTGGGTAGAACTGGCAATACTTTAAAGCAAAGAGGTGCAAATATTGTAGTTCTTTTGAGGTGCAAATTTGGAGTAACAGATCCAGTGCCCATGAGCTTGAAGGACTAGCAGAAAAATAAGTCATAATATTGAGCTGAGATTCAGAGCCAGTCACTAATCTCTTCAGGGATGGTGTAAGAATTTGGATAAATACTGCAGGAATAAGGAAAAGGCTGAGATTTGGGACACATGTGAATACCCAGGGATTTCATTAGGCATAACATATATTAGCCCTATAATCCAGTTTCCAATCATGGGATCAGGCAAAACTTAGCCATGGATCCCAGAACAGGTGGTCCTAGGAGCCAGATGTAACCAAAATGGGGTATTTACCTCGGGTGGCCTGAGGCAACATATATGAAAAAGAAAAACAGAATTTCTGTTGAAGAAGGGCACTGTCTCATGAAATGCCAAGAATGAAGGTTGAAGCAGGGGAATAAATGGGAGAAAGAATAATGAGATTGTGGCAGACAAATCAGGAGTTGATTATGATGCGGTCCTCAGAATAGGTAAGGGCAAGCAGGTTAGGGCTGCAGCTGTGAATGAGAGATTGAGCCGTGTACGTAGAGCGCACCAGCTCAATGGCTGGGAGTTCCAGGGAACATGGTATCTTAAAGGATTCCAAGGCAGAAAGATTAATTCCAGACCCCATCTATTTATGGGATGGAGAGTTCCAATATACTGTCTGCCAAGGTCAATACTGACTTGGAAACTCCAATGGGCTCATGAAGCCATATGCACACATGTATACTTGAAGATTGAATCAATAATACATCTCACTCATATATAGAATATTGCTATTTTAAAATTTTGTGCAAATGCTGTTGTGACAAATAAAATACCAATTTGTTTGAAAGCACTACTAAATTAGTACACCCTATCTGTCATTTTATATTTTTCTCAAAAATTGCATAATAAAATAAAAGTGGTAATTCAGGGGTTTTTTTGACATTGTTGGGGCCAATTTTGGAGGCCCATTTTTACAGAATCACTGTATGAATGACAAAGCTATATTAGCCAACAGTTTTCCATTCTGTTTCCTGAGATTTAGCCAGACCATCCAGATGTAGTTTCTATAAAGGAGATTCAAGGAACAAAAGTATGCTCAACATCAAACTGGCTATTAAATGGATGAATGTGGCTTCTCTCATAACTTATTACTTTTAAAACTGTCACTAGGTCATGTTTTATGCAAAAACAACCATCATCACCACCATTATTATCATCATCATTATTATCAATTATTTGTATAATGCTCTGCAGTATACAAAGTGCACTCATATTCTCAGAGGTGAGTTTACTGTGAAGCTAATGAGGCATAAGCTTTACAGGACTCCTTCCAGAGCTCTGAGAGTGGGACTTAGCATTGTATTTATCTAATCATATTTTTGTAAAATTTGCAGGTGGTATTTCAATTAAATTCAGTTGATACTTTCTCTCCTGTTTGGTGATTTTGGAGTGACCATTAACATTTTAGGGATACAGCTGAAGAGAAGTTAGGCCTGGGAAACATTTTATTTGGGTTTAGTAGGACATGATTCACAGTCACTTCTGCATGTAGTTAAATTATGCTAGCTACTCCAGTATCGAATAGTTTCCATGAAATAATCCTAACACCCACTAAGCTAATTTACCAGTGACCTGAAAGTACAGAACCAGAAGTCATATTCCAATAATAACATGTACTATAAAGTGCGTGGCACCAGCAGTATAAGAGTGTAAGAGAAATAAGTATTGAAATATATAGAGCTAAGAATCCTTCTGTGAAAAATTATCCTAAATCTAAAGGAAAATTTATTTATAAAATTGGTGCATGTTTCCACAATTTAACAGCAATTCTCAATCTCTACATGATGTTAATGATAATGAGTCATGAGGTTGAAGGAAATTTTCCTAGACTTATCAATAGTAAAAAACAAATTTACATCATCCATGTTAGAGGAAAGATTGAATTATCTCTCTATTCCTTCTTTGGCAAATATTTTAAAAACTGTTGTCATATGAAGAGGAAAACAATGATTATGTAGTCAAAATGTAAGAATTAAAAGTATTAGAACTGCACATACTGTGGCAATTTAAAGTTTAGCTGCTATACAAAATTCTTGGGCATTCTCAATACTTGACTATGGAATGTGTACAATGCAAGGAAGTAACATTGCACTTTATAGCACTGTATTGTAAGTGAAAAATGCAATGTCTTGAATAAAACTATTTAAAATTGGCAAAAAAAGTATTAGAACTATTTCAGAAAGTTAATTAATAAAATTATTGTATTTTTTTTTTCTGGAGTTTGTGGTATTTGTGGCATTTATCAACTTTTAAAAATGTGGAACATGAAGTGGTTTCTTTTCTCATTCTAAAAATATATTCACTTTCATACTTAATTCTGTATTTGTACTTTTCTATTCTTTTGCTTAAAGACACCCCCCTCAAATTGCTTAAGGTTTAGGCCCACAAAACCTGGAGTTTTCCCTGTATATGCACTCAGATACCTAACCCTTGCAAGAGCCATGTGTAGATATATTGCATTTTACAGATTAGGGAGATACACCTCACCCATTCAGTCTGTCTGCAAATACTTACTGAGGGCCTACTTACTATATGCCCAGCACTCTTCTAGACTCTGGGGATACAGCAATGAATATCACAGACAAAAATCCCTGCCCTCATATACCATACATCCTAGTGAAGTTGTCTCAGGAAATAAATTGATATTTTTATCCTGTATTATAGAATTAAAGGCTAGTAAATAATCTTCAGCTAGAACCCAGATGTTCTCCCTCCAGTTCATTTCTTTCTTTGATTAGCTTAACCTATCATGACTCTTCCTTCATCTTCCACTTTCCTGTTTGGGATAGGGTTTGTAATGTATCCTCCTCTAGATTTGGACAAATCTTGGTTTTCCCTGCTGCTGTCTCAAGGGTCCTAGTACTGTGAGAGATGCATTTCTTAGAAAGGCTTACACATTTTTAACATGGCCTTATTTTATCTCTTGGATGAAACATACCTTGCACATAAACTTTTTGGGCCTTTCGGTCCTTTCCTCTAGGTCACCACTTAGTTTTTTGAGTTTCCAAGTATCAGTCCACTCATATTCCAGAGAACAGATTCTTAGTCATCAGTTTTCACTTTCTACATAATTGCATATAGGAGCTTACTGTTTCTTTAATATACTTTTTAATTTTTTAAAAGATACTTAGATTACATAAATGTTACATTAAAAATGTAGGGGATTCCCATATGCCCCACTCCCTACCCCTCCCACCCTTCCCCACATTAACAACTTCCTTCATTAGTGTGGTGCATTTGTTAAAATTGATGAACACATATTGGAGCATTGCTATTAAGTGTGGATTATTGTTTACATTATAGTTTAAACTCTCTCCCGCACAATTTTGTAAGTTATGACGATATACAATGGCCTGTATCTGTCATTGCAACATCATTCAGGACAATTCCAATGTCCTGGAAATGCCCCCGTATTACACCTATTTTTCCCTCTCCCTCCCCCCAGAACCTCCGGTGGACACTGCTTCCACATAAGTGATAAAAGTTCTTCCATTGCTAGAATAACAGTAAGTCTATAGTAGAATAAGAGTAAATCTACTCCAGTCCATCATTTGTTCCCCAGTCCTGAGGATTCTGGGATGGTGATGCCCACTCCACCTCTAATTGAAAGGGGTCTTAGAGCCCATGAAGCAGAGGGATGGGCCTATCTTGCTTCCAGTTGTAGACTCTCTGTTCCTTGGGATGGTCGTTGTCTATCATCACCTCCTTGTTAGTTGTCCTGGGTGAGTCCAGTGAACTGGAGAGTAGGTGTTGCAACTCTGTTGAGATTCATGGCCCAACTGGCACATGGAAAGCCCAAAGATTTAAGTCTCTTGGACATGAACGTATCAACTCTAGTACTAACTATAGATTCAAAAAGAAGGGACAGAAGAGCCATGTGTAGGGAAATAGGAGGTTACTTTTTTAAGTATTTCTTTTCAGCAGCCACTGAATTTCTCTCAGTAGCATCTGTTGTTTTATATATTTTGTTTATCGGTTTTGTTTTGTTTGTCTGCCAACAGACTTTTTCTCTCTGACAATTTCTCCCACTTTTCACATTACTTGTGGAATTGTTTGGTGTTAATAAGAAAGGATAAATTATCCAAGATTATGGAACACAGTTAAAGCAGCAATATAAATTAGAGTGGGCTAAGTTGTTCAGTAAGTGTCTCTTTCACTGCACCAATTTTGACTCCATCAATGCAGAGAAAAGTGAATGCTGAAAACAATTTCTTGGGCCATGGAGCCACTTCATTTCTCTATTCTTCATTCTTGAAAACTACTTAAATCACAGTGGAGTTTTAAGGTGACATTTTGCTAAAGTCCTTTGGGAAACAAAACATTCTGGGGTTAGAAACCAAAGCCAACTTCTATTTTTTTTTAGATAATTACTTCTTATTTTTTAAATTTTATTTTTAAGAAGTTTTAGATTACAAAAGAAGGTACATAAAAAATACAAGGGATTCCTGTATACCCCAGCCCCTACCCCTGTCACATTTTCCCCTATTAATAACATTTTATGTGAGAGTGGTACATTGGTTACAATTGGTTAACAAATATTGAAGCATTGCTACTGACCATGATCTATAGTTTACATTATAGTTTACACTTTGCACTGTACAATTTTATAGATTTTGACAAAATCTATAATGGCCTGTATCTGCCATTGCAATATCATGCAGAACAATTCCAATGCCTTAAAAATGCCCTATGATCCAACTATTCTTCCCTCCCCTTCCTCTCAGAACCTCTTTATCAATGTTAAAAATTCTTCCATTACTACAATAATGATAAGTTTATTTTGGTCCATGATTGCAATCCCCCCTTACGTTTTTTCCATTTCTCTGTCTTGAGGATATAGGGATGGTGATGCCCACTCTGCTTCAGATTGAGAGGGCACTCAGAGCTTATAGGGCAGATGGAAGGAACTGTTTTTCTTGCAGTTGTAGATACTCTTTGCTTCTTGGAATGGGGATTTCCATCCTCCTTATTTTGTTAGTTGTCCTGGCCAAGTCCAATGAACTGGAGGGTAGGTGCTGGCTGCAACTTTCCTGAGATTAGGGCTCAACCGGCATATAAACAGACCAAAGATTTAAGTCTCTGGGACATATATTTAATGGGCATAGTGCTCATTATAGGTTCAAATAAAAAGGGTCACAGAATCATGTACAGGAAAATTGTAAATGAGCTTAACTCTGTTATAGTGGGGAAATAGGTAATCATATATTCCAAGGTAAGACCCACTGAGAGGTGCTAATTTTAAGGGTTGATGCACTTTGCCTATAGTGTTCAGATGTCTCTAGAGCCATCAGGAGCACCCCTGTATGAGGCTTTGTTTACTGTGGCAGGTAGTGAGATGGTCCTGAGAAGTGCATAAGCATAACCTCTGTAATGACCTTCTGACTCACTTTGAGATACCTTAGCCATAAAATCTCTTTTGTATTTAATTCCCCCCACCTCAGTTTTTGGTCAAGGTCTTTTTTCCAAATGCATTGCTGATTGGTGCTTCGTAATAATCCCTCATTGCCAGGGAAGCTTATCCCTGGGAGGCAAGCCCCATGCTGATGGGAGGTAGGTGAGTTTATTCTCTGTATTTGGCTTAGGCAGAGTCCACATTTGAGTAACAAAGTTTTCAGGATGTGGTGGGAGGTGTGGGAGGTGGGCAACATGGTAATCCCAGTGGGTTCTGTGTAATATTTTGGGTAATCTAAGCACCTCTTAAAATATATGTATATATATATATATAAATAACATTTTTGTAAGCAAATACACATATATGCATATATATTTATATATTTTGCAAATGTATGTATTGTGAGAATTTTGATTTTTACCCATAATAAAAAAAAAACCATCAGATTAATTCCAGGAGGAATATCATTAAAAAAAAAAAAAAAAGGAGATAACTCTTAGACAATAGTTATTGTTCAGCTAAGTTTCAATTTTACAAGAACAAGGTTCATAAGTACAAGCATTAATATTGAAGGTTTGACTTTTTGGTCTATTTTCTTTTTTGTTTTTTTTACTTTATTTTGTACATTTAATAATTGAAAATATAAACAAAAACTAAAAAGTAAACACAGATGAATAAATATATATATTTCTCAATTAAATGTAATGGATACATACAATTTTTTTAAATCAAACAATATGTTACACAAGATATTTGGTTCATACTAACACATTCATACAGTATTTGTCCTTTTGTGTCTGGCTTGCTTCACTCAACATAATATCCCCCAGGTTCATCCATGTTGTCATATGTTTTACGACTTCATTTTTTCTTACAGCTGCATAATATTCCATCGTGTGAATAGACCACAGTTTCTTTATCCATTCATCTGTTGATGGACACCTGGGTTGTTTCCAACTTTTGGCAATGGTGAAAAATGTTGCTATGAACATAGGTGTGCAGATGTCTGTTCATGTCAATGCTCTCAGTTCTTCTGGGTATATACCCAGTAGTGGTATTGCAGGGTCACGTGGCAAGTCTATATTCAACTTCTTTAGGAACTGCCAAACAGTCCTCCATAGTCCTCCATAGTGGCTGTACCATTCTGCATTCCCACCAACAGTGAAGAAGTGTTCCTTTCTCTCCACATCCTCTCCAACACTTGTAGTTCTCTGTCTTTTTAATAGTGGCCATTCTGATAGGTGTGAAATGATATCTCATTGTAGTTTTGATTTGCATTTCCCTAATCATGAGTGATGTTGAGTATTTCTTCATGTGTTTTTTTGCCATTTGTATTTCTTCTTTGGAGAAATGTCTATTCATGTCCTTGGCCCATTTTTTAATTGGGTCATTTGTCTTTTTATTGTTGAGTTGTAACATCTCTTTATATATCCTGGATATTAAACCCTTATCAGATATGTGATTTCCAAATATTTTTTCCCATTGAGTTGGCTGCCTTTTCACCCTTCTGACAAAGTCCTGTGAGGTGCAAAAGTGTTTAATTTTAAGGAGGTCCCATTTATCTACTTTTTCTTTTGTTGCACGTGCATTGGGTGTAAGGTCCAAGAAACCACCACCTACCACAAGGTCTTGAAGATATTTCCCTACATTTTCTTCTAGTAGTTTTATGGTCCTGGCTTTTATATTTAAATCTTTGATCCATTTCGATTTGATTCTTGTATAGGGGGTGAGATAGGGGTCCTCTTTCATTCTTTTGGTTATAGATATCCAGTTCTCCCAACACCATTTGTTGAAGAGACTGTTTTTTCCCATCAGCGTGGGCTTGGTAGGTTTGTCAAAAACCGGTTGACTGTATAGGTGAGGGTTTATTTCTGGATTCTCAATTCTATTCCACTGATCGATGTGTCTATCTTCATGCCAGTTACCATGCTGTTTTGACCACTGTAGCTTTGTAATATATTTCAAGGTCAGGCAGTGAAATTCCTCCCACATTGTTGTTCTTTTTTAGAATTCTTTTGGCTATTCAGGTGCACTTACCCTTCCAGATGAATTTGGTAATTGCCTTCTCTAATTCTGTAAAGTAAGCTGTTAGGATTTTGATTGGTATTGCATTGAATCTATAAATCAGTTTGGGCAAGATTGATATCTTCACGATATTTATTCCTCCTAATCCGTGAACACGGAATGTCTTTCCATTTGTTTAGGTCTTTAAAATTTTCTTGTAGCATTGTTTTGTAGTTTTCTGCATATAGATCCTGTACTTCTTTGGTTAAATTAACTCCTAGGTATTTGAGTCTTATTGTTGCTATTGAAAATGGAATTTCCCCCCTGATTTCCTCCTCAGCTTCTTCAGTACTAGTGTACAAAAACATTACTGATTTTTGCGTGTTGATCTTATATCCTGCCACTTTGCTGAACTCATTTATTAGTTCAAGTAGCTTTGTTGTGGATACTTCAAAATTTTCTAAATACAGGATCATGTCATCCACAAACAGTGAGAGTTTTACTTCCTCTTTTCCTATTTGGACGCCTTTAATTTTTTTGTCTTGCCTAATTGCCCTAGCTAGAATTTCTAGTACAATGTTGAATAACAATGGTGACAGTGGGCATCCTTGTCTTGTTCCCAATCTTAGGGGGAAAGCTTTCAACCTTTCCCCATTGAGTATGATGTTGGCTGTGGGTTTTTCATATATGCCTTTTATCATATTGAGGAATTTTCCTTTTATTCCTATCCTTTGAAGTGTTTTTATCAAAATAGGATGCTGGATTTTGTCGAATGCCTTTTTTGCATCTATTGAGATGATGATGTGTTTTTTTCCTTCAATTTGTTAATGTGGTGTATTACATTGATTGATTTTCTTATGTTGAACCAGCCTTGCATACCAGGAATAAATCCCACTTGGTCGTGATGTATAAGTCTTTTCATATGCTGTTGGATTCTATTTGCAAGTATATTGTTGAGAATTTTGCATCTATGTTCATTAGAGAGATTGGTCTGTAATTTTCTTTTCTTGTAGAATCTACCTGGCTTTGGTATTAGGGTGATGTTGACTTCATAAAATGAGTGGGTAATTTTCCATCCTCTTCAATTATTTGGAAGAGTTTAAACAGGATTGGTGTTCATTCTTTTCTAAATGCTTGGTAGAATTCACCTGTGAAGCCATCTAGTCCTGGACTTTCTTTGCTGGGAGATTTTTGATGACGGATTCAATCTCCTTAATTGTGATTGGTTTGTTAAGTTCTTGTATTTCTTGTTGTGTCAGTGTAGGTTGGTTATGAGTTTCTAGAAATTTGTCCATTTCATCCAGGTTGTCTAGTTTGTTGGCATATAGTTTCTCATAATATCCTCTTATGATTCTTTTTATTTCTGTGAGATCATTTGTAACTTCCCCCCTTTCATTTCTGAGTGTATTTATTTGCATCTTCTCTCTGTTTTTCTTTGTTAGTCTAGTGAGGGGTTTGTCAATTTTATTGATCTTCTCAAAGAACCAGCTTTTGGTTTTGATGATTTTCTCTATTGTTTTTCTGTTCTCATTTTCATTTATTTCTGCTCTAATCTTTATTATTTCTCTCCTTTTGCTTGCTTTGGGATTGGTTTGCTGTTCTTTTTCTAGTTTCTCAAGTTGTTCAGTTAAATCTTTGAGTTTAGCTCTTTCTTGTTTTTTAATATAGGCATTTAGGGCTATCAATTTCCCTCTCAAGACTGACTTTGCTGTATCCCATAAGTTTTGATATGTTGTATTCTCATTTTCATTTGTCTCAATATATTTACTGATTCCACTTGCAATTTCTTCTTTGACCCACTGATTATTTAGGAGTGTGTTGTTCAGTCTCCACACATTTGCAAATTTACTTTTTTCATTTCTAATTTCATTCCATTATGATCTGAGAAGGTGCTTTGTATAATTTCAATCTTTTTATATTTATTGAGAGCTTCATTGTGACCTAACATGTGGTCTATCCTGGAGAAAAATCCATGGGCACTTGAGAAGAATGTATAACCTGCTGAGTTTGGATGCAGTGTTCTGTATATGTCTGTTAGGTCTAACTTGTTTATCATATTGTTCAAGGTCTCTGTTTCCTTGTTGATCTTCTGTCTAGTTGTTCTATCTAATGATGTGAGTGGGGTGTTGAAGTCTCCAACGATTATTGTAGAAATGTCTATTTCTCCCTTCAGTTTTGCCAGAGTTTTTCTCATATATTTTGGGGCACCCTGGTTAGGTGCATAGATATTTATGACTGTTATATTTTCCTGGTGGATCATCCCTTTTATTAATAAATAATGGCCGTCTCTATCTCTTATAACTTTTTTTGCATTTAAAGTCTGTTTTGTCTGATATTAGTATAGCTACTCCTGCCCTTTTCTGGTTATTATTCACGTGGATTGTCTTTTTCCAACCTTTCACTTTCAACCAGTTTGTATCCCTGGATCTGAGGTGAGTTTCTTGTAAGCAGCATATGGATGGCTCATATTTTTTTTATCCATTCTATCAGCCTGTATCTTTTGATTGGGGAGTTTATTCCATTCACATTCAATGATATTACTGTAAATGCACTATTTACTTCCTCCGTTTTATTCTTTCATTTTCATATGTCATCTTGTTTTTGTCTCTCTTTTTACTCTTTTGGTTATCCTTTCTGCTATTCTTTCTTCTATACTCTCCTCCAAGCTTCTCTCTCCTGTCTTTTTCTTTCAGGTTCTAAGCTCCCTTTAATATTTCCTGCACAGGTGGATTCTTTTTTGCAAACTCTCTTAGTTTCTGTTTGTTTGTGAGTATTGTATACTCACCTTCATATTTGAAGGACAGTTTTGCTGGATAAAGAATTCTCGGCTGGCAGTTTTTCTCTTTCAGTTTTCTAATTGTATCATAGTATTGTCTTCTCGCTTGAATGGTTTCTGAAGAGAAATCTGCACAAAGTCTTACTGGACGTCCTTTGTATGTGATCGTTTGCTTCTCTCTTGCTGCTCTGAGAATTTTCTCTTTATCTTTGATATTTGACATTCTGAGTAGTATGTGTCTTGGCATAGACAATAATATTTGGATTTATTCTGATTGAGGTACGGTGTGCTTCTTGGACATGTAAGTTCATTTCTTTGGTGAGAGTTGGGAAATTTTCAGCTATTATTTCCTCAAATACTCTTTCTGCCCCTTTTCCTTTCTCTTCTCCTTCTGGAACTCCCATGACATGTATGTTCTTGCGTTTTGTGTTGTCATTCAACTCTCTGAGCCCCTGCTCAATTTTTTCCATTCTTTTCTCTCTCTGTTCTTTTCTCTCTTCAATTTTAGCTGCTCTGTCTTCAGTATCACTTATTCTTTCTTCTATCATTTCGAGTCTGCTGTTGTATGCCTCAAATATGTTTTTGTTCTCACCTATTGTGTCTTTCATTCCCATGAACTCTGTTACTTTTTTGTTCAGGATTTCAAATTCTTCTTTGTATTTGCTTAATGTCTTCTTGATGTCATTTATCTCTTTAATGATATTGTCTTTCATCTCATTAATTTGATTTTGGAAATTTGTGCTCATCTCGCTGATTAGTTCTCTCAAATTCGGCATCTCTTCTGGGACTTTGATGTATTCCTTTTTTTGGGCCATGCCTTCTATTTTCTAAGGATGGCTTGTAATTTTTTGCTGGTGTTTAGGCATCTGGTTAGGATGTACTTTACTCAGTTGCTCAATCTCTTTCTCTTTTATCGGATTTAATGACCAGAGGCTGTGAGTTACCACAGCTCTTTGATTTTTGGCTTGACCTGGATTGTTAGGATTGTCCTGCTGGTTGCTGAAAACTGGGCACTGGACCCAGTAATTGGTTGTAGAGTCAATTCCTAAGGACTTGGGCCGGGAGACTATAGAGGCCAGGATAAGCCTCTCTTACTTATTTTTAATTTTCTTATGTGCACTTCCTTGGTCTGCCAGCAGATGGCACTCTTTGGCAGTAATCAATTCAATGTGTGGTCAGAGTGTATTTGTTGTGACACAGACCAGATCAATGTGATAGAGCTTCCTGTCTGGAGGCTAAGAGCCTTGTAATTCAAACTTTCTGAGACAGTTCTCCAGTCTTCCCTGTTAGCCCCCTCCCTTTTCCCAGCTAGGAAATATTTTCACTCCCCTCTGAGTCCTCAACAATCAGTCCCTGTTAGTAGAGGAGATTGGGAGGTTTGTATATCTTTAGCCCCTTGCAGGCTCCAAGGCAAACAATTGTGCAGCCCCACCTGGCCTGGAAGAGCTCTCGGGTCATGGCAGAACAAACCTGTGAGTCAAAAGCTGAGTCAGCCCAAGGCTCTCTCTCCCCTCTCCTCAGGAGTACTCAACAATTAGTCCAGGCTAGACAAGAGGGAGATTGCGAGGGTCTAATTTCTCCAGTCCTTCTTAGGCTCCCAGGGCAAACCACCATGTGGAAGGGTCTGTGGGGCTCCGCAGCCCAAATTTGCTGGTCAGAAACTGAGTCAGCCTTAGGCTGTGTCCCTCTCTCTCCCCTTTCCTGGAGTGGTAGATCCCTGGATCCCCCTTTGTCTTTAGTCGCAGGCCCAGAGGCCCAAGAATTCTAAAGAGTGCGGGGGAGGATGCTGGCAGCAGTAGCCGCTGCTAGTTCCAACTCACGGTTCTGTTGTCGCAATTTCCCTCTTTTGTCCCTCTCTCCTCTGGGTGGTGTGCAGCCTTTACCTGCTGTCCTAAACCCTAGAAGATCTTTTTCGTGTCTGTTTAAGCCTGTTCTCTAGCTATTTTTCTGGAGAAGAGATTCACGTGTCTTACTAGTCTGCCATCTTCCCGGAAGTCTCCTATTTTCTTTTATTAGGCAGAATGTACTCTTGTGATTCTTGCCACTCTATTTGAGTGCATAGCAGGACTCTCCAGGATGGTAATTTATTATTTTGTTGGTTATTGTGCTGGTCTCTACCCACTGAGATAACACCCTATGACCACATGAACACATTCATATTCCATAGAGGCATGTCCCAGATGCGCCCTTCCCCACATTTCCCCCCACCAAGGACAACCTGCACCAGTGACCTTCCCCTGCCATGTTTTCCAAATACCACTCCCACAATTGTATTTTCATGAACAGCCCTTTTCCTCTCTAGTGTTCATCTATTCCATTCTCTAGCCCTCCCCCCAGCTCTATGGATAGCTCAACACCTCCCCAAACACACTCACTCTCTCACTCCAGCATTGTCCACCCATTTCACATTGCTGCACCATCACCTCTGTCCACTGCCAAATCTCCCCCATGCACCGTATCATAGATTCTGCCCAGTTTGAGCATCTGCTCACCACTCCCTTTCTATCTCCTGATAACCTATCTTTCAGACTCTACCTCTGTGAGACTGTTCTATATCCTTAGTTCATACCAATGTTTGTACATTAGTGACTGGCTTACTTCACTCAACATAAGGTCTTTGTGATTTATCCATGTTGTTGCATATGTCAATTCTTTATTCCTTCTTATGGCTGAGTAATGTTCCACTGTATGTATATACCACATTTTGTTTATCCATTCATCCATTGATGGATACTTGGGTTGATTCCAACTTTTGGCAATGGTTTATAATGCCATGTAGAACATTGGTGTCCATATATCTGTTCTCATCCCTGTTTTCAATTTTTCTTTTTATATTATCCTAGTAGTGGGATTTCTGGATTTTATAGCAATTCTATACTTAGCTTCCTGAGGAACTGCCAAACCATCCTCCACAGTGGCTGCACCATTCTACATTCCCACCAGCAGTGGATGAGTTTTCCTATTCCTCCACAACCTCTCCAATACTTGTAGTTATCTTTTTTTTTAATAGCAGCCAGTCTAATAAGTATAAGATGATATCGCATTGTAGTTTTGATTTGTATTTCCCTAATACAAAGCCCATTTTGAAGCTTTTGTTTTTATTTTAAACAGGTCAATAATAAAGAGGGCATGCTGGAGTAATAAAAATTACAGCTTCAGTAGTCATTTGATTTATTACTGGTTTAGTACTTGTTTATTAAATCTATTTAATAATATTATTCATTATTATGACTCTTTTTAAATAGAGTGAAATTTAAAAAATCCTCCTCCAGGTCATATTTATTAGATTAAATTTCTCTCATACTACTATCTTGACAAAATTTGAAACCTGTTTTTCCCAGTTTCCTTTTCAATGATCTCCTCCCTCATATTATGCTCTCCAGTGGTACTCAGTTTTGCAACACACACCTGTACTTCCCTCTTCTGAACCACCACATCAATATTTCCTCCTGGGCCACATGTCCTGTCCACTTTGAGCTTTCCTGCCCCATTGAATATCTACCTTAAGATTGAATTGTGCTGATATTTGGCAAGGACCACGCCCCCAGAACATTTCATCAGTGATGGGTGATGATGTGTCTAGTTGTTGCATGCGAATTTCAGTAAACTGAGTTAGTCACCCTAGAAGTTTTTTCTGGCACTGAGATTACCCTGATAAAGTTGTTCTTAAGCAGAAGCTCTGTGGTCTGGGTGAAACATATCCCACATGACTTTTTGACTGAGCCCATGCCAGGTAGTACCTTTAAAGCAACAATACTCTGTACAAAATAAATATTCAGCAAATGTGAACTTTTCTTTACTCTCACTTCAAAATTAAATAGTCTCAAATGTTGAAATAAAATATAAGAAATTGACCAAGAAAAAAAATGAATTGAGGTTTAAATGATGAGAATGACTTTTATCTGTTACGCTTTTTCTTCTGCAGGTTTTTTTTTTAATTTTAAGAGAGATAACTGAAAGTAAAATGCATTATCCTGAGAATGTTACGATAGGTGGAATTTCAGACACTACATCAGTCAAATAGGTTTGCAAAAGGGATAAAGGGAATGGAGAAACAAAAGAAGAATATTTACTTCATAAAATGTATAGATAGTGGTCTGTTACACACAAATATGTGCCTAGCCCTTGAGGATTGTTGTAAATCTACTCATTTAGACATCTTACATCTATTTAAGAAATGAATTTTTTCAATAAAATCTACTGTTTTGTGAAGAGAAAAACAAAGAGAATATTCTTTACTATATTGCTTCATAAATTCCTGAAATTCATCTCACAAACTATTCAGTTGGCTAAAATGTGTATGTCATTCCAGTCTACCTAGATTTATATCAAGCTGATCATTTCATTGATGTAGGTTGATGTCCCAAGTCAAGCAAGAATGAACCACTTTACCTACCTGCCTGCCTGCCTGCCAGGTAGAGCCATAGTTACCTTTTAGTTCTTTCTTCCTACTCAATAATGACTGCCCAGCCTATTACCAATTCATTTGGTCATTTTAAGAGCATCCTCATAGATTTCAAGTGTAAAACTATATCCTTAATTTTTTGCATTAGCGCTATGTGTGTGTTGTGGTACTGTTGTTGTTGGGTATTTTCTTTTTGTTTCGTTTCACTATGCTATCTTATTTTCTAGAATTTTGTACTTAGATTGCAAGAGTGACCTCTAGTGTGAAATATCTGTATAGTTATAGTCTCAAACTCCATGGTCTTTTCTCTAGCCTTAATTGCAGCAGGTATTGGTGTTATATGAAATATAATGGGCCAGACCTCCAAAAATATGAGAAATTATCGCCTGAGAATAAAAACTTTGGCTACCAAAAGACAGGTGTATTCTTGGTATTCTGAAATGGCAAGAATAATGCTTCCAAAAATAACCTTTTAAGGAACTGGAAGAAAATCATAACAATCTCTATTAGCTGGATTTATTGAACTGCAGAAAAATTGTTTTTCAGATCTCTTGTTGCCCCTGGAATTCCTGTGGTGAATAATTGGCTGGAGCACTTACCTGTTCTTCTTCTCCAGAGAAAGGAAAGTGTTTTTCTTACCACCACACTGGGTAGATGGAAAGTACAAAGAACACACTGTATTATTTACAGGCAAGATTAAAGTAAACTTGAGCATCATGCTCTGTCCTCATACAAGGTCAACCAGAAAATTTGCATTATGGTCAATGGTATTGCTTATTTCTTACAAAAGGAAAATAGAAACTTTAACTGCATTTCAAGGGCTATATTCTTTTGCAAAAGAAAAAGAAAAATACCAATCCCCATACATGTGTAATGCATTAAAGCTTACAAAGTAATTTCATTCATATAATTTTAGTTCCTTTCCTCCCATCTTTGGGAAGTAGGCATTATTTGTCCCATTTCACTGATGAGAAATATCAGTGAGTTTAAATGACATGCACAGGGTCAAACACACTTAATAAACAGTAAAAGCCTAAGGTTTTGGAATCCAAACACAGTGTCATTTTAACTTTGTCATGGTTGCTTCCTAGTCTAATAGCCAGACTTTGCCAAAATAATTCATATAATTAAAAAAACAAAACAGATTACAGATTAATTTCTATGAGGTTTGTTTAGAGAATAAGATGATATTTTTTGTGATTCAGGAAATGTTTTTATAAAGGAGGTCACAATAGTTCAGTTATTAATAAATAGGAAGATGTAGACACATGACTGAAGACCATTCAAAGTTAAACAAAATCAAGATAATGAGAAAGTGTGGAACATACACAAGAAATAGCAAGTAGTTCTATTTTCCTAGGTTTAAGGAAGTAATGGAAAATAAAGTTAGAAAAGGAAGTTGAGATCAGGACACGGCAGTCCTCTAATTCTCTTTCAAGTTTCTCATCCTCAGCATTTTTGGCATTTGGTGTCTGCTAATTCTTTGTTATAAAGGTCTGTCCTTTGAACTGAAGGTTATTTGGTAGCATCCTTGAGCTCTACCCACTAGATGCCAATAACACCCTCTCCACCAGTTGTGTCAACCAAAACTAGCTCCAGATATTGCCAAATATACCCTGTGGGGTAAAATTGCCATTTTTATAAAAGATTTATTTTATTTATTTATTTCTCCCCACCTCCTCATTGTTTGTGTTTGTTGTACCTGTTTCTTGTGTGCTCGTCTTCATTTTTTTTTTTTTTAGGAGGCACCGGGAACCGAACTTGGGACTTCCGATGTGGGAAGGAGGAGCCTAATCACTTGAGCTACCTCTGCTCCCTGCTTTGTTGTGTCTCTCATTATGTTTCCCTCCTGTCTCTTGTTGTGTCATCTTGTTGCATCGGCTCGCCGAGCCTGCCTGTTGCATAAGCTCACTGTCTTGCTCGTCTTCTTTAGGAGGCACCAGGAACTGAACCTGGGACCTCCCATGTGGTAAGCGGGAGCTCAGTTGCTTGAGCCACATCCGCTTCCCTAAAATTGTCATTTAAATTGATAGGTTAGGGAAGCGGCTGTGGCTCAATCAGTAGGGCTCCCGTTTACCATATGGGAGGCCCCGGGTTCGGTTCCCGGGGCCTCCTGGTGAAGGCAAGCCCGCCCGCACGGCGTGGTTAGCTGACCCAGCGAGCACAAGCAGCAAGGGGGGGATAAATGAATGAATAAATAAATAAAAATCTTTAAAAAAATAAAAAATAAAAATAAATAAATTGATAGGTTATAGGGGCCATTTTAGATTTTTGAACAAAGAACTGTCATGAAGATAAACATGGCAGAAACCTACAGGACAAATTGGAGAAGGGGAGAGATTGAAGGCAAATCTCTCTATTAGGAGTATGCAACTGTAATCTCAGTTTAAGAGCCAGAAGTAGTTGTTATACTGTAAAGAGCATTAAATTTAGAATGAGGGTACTTGAACTGCATTGCAGGCTCTGCCTGAAGTTAACTATGTGTTCTTGGACAATTCATTTAAAACTTTGCGCCCTTCATTTCTCATCTGCATAATTAAAGGGTGGGACATGAGGACCTCAAAGTTCCCTTCTAGGTCCAATATATTATAAGTCTTTTAGAGACAGATATGCAAATTCTATCACTAACTTTAACTGCATCCATCATTCTCCATATGTCATTCAAAAGAACCTTGCTGGGAAACAAATGTGTGCCTGATTTCTCTGTGCCAAGACCATGACCTCACTGTCTCACATTAAGCTGAGTGAAAATGCATGTAAGAAATAGAGAAAAATCTAAATTATGAAAGACATTTTAAAGATGTGTAGCAGTATTAATTTCATGTACACAAAATATTTAGAACCTAGATGTTGAAGTCTTTCCTAGGTGAAGTCTTTTTGAAGCTAGGATTAATTAATTCAATTAACATGTATTGAATGCATACTAAGTGCTAGACAATGTACTAGGCTTTGCAGAGGGTACAAAGATGGATTAGATATGAGGCCTGCCAAGGAGCTTACTATATTGTGAGAAAAATCAGCTATATATTCAACTAACTATAATACAGAGAAGAGTATCAAACAAGCCACAAAAAAGCCTATGCAACTGTTATACACATCAACAGGCTGATTTTCAAATTATTTAATGGTATAGAATACAGTTTAATTCAAGGTTTATCTAACAAATAATCCATTTCTTGAAAATGCACATTTTTCACTGAGTTGGTAAATATGATTGAGTATAAAAAGAGACAAGGTGAACCCAACTCAATTAGAATGTCTGAGTAATAAATAACTTAATTGCAGTTGTTATGTACATAGGCTGCCCTCCTTTGCCAGTGGAGACTTAACAAGTAGACAAGAATGTTTGGCAACTAACAAATCATTTATGTGTAAGTGATTGCTTCTAAAAAACTTGCCATCTTTCTCTGTTTGTAAGTATTTGAAACATTAAGTATCTTTCTTAAAATCTTTCTATACTATTTTGTTTCTTGCTTTGACAAGATATGTTCTAAATTAGCAGGGTTTATAATGTTAAGGTTTTACTCTATGTCATATGACAAAGTGAAATTTTTGCAAGAACACTTTTCCTGTTGAGTTGTTTTCTATTATTTTCTTTCTTGCCATCTCTTCATACTATCAGCAGAGCTATGAATATAGCAGATGTACCACTTTGGTTAGTAGGTTATACTTGAGATAATTTTTGAGGTACATATACATTTGTGCACACATATACAGTGTAAGGGGGATATGGTAGAGACAGAAGCAGTAAAATTGGGGGAAAATATAATGCCATTTTTAATTCACACACACATATACACACACAGTAAATTAAAAATTCCTGTACACTGCTCGCTTCTGCAGCACATATACTAAAATTGGAACAATACAGAGAAGATTAGCATGGCCCCTGCGCAAGGATGACATGCAAATTCGTGAAGTGTTCCATATTTTTATGGGATGCAGTGAAAACTGTCTTGAGAGGGAAGTTCATAGCCATAAATATATATATTAAAAAAGAAGAAAGAGCTAAAATTGAAAACCTAACTGCACACTTGGAGGAATTGGAGAAACAACAACAAACTAAACCTAAAGGAAGTAGAAAGAAGGAAATAACAAAGATTAGAGCAGAACTAAATGAAATAGAGAATAAGAAAGCACTAGAAAAAATAAACTAAGAAGAGCCCAGGAACAGATGGCTTCACAGCTGAATTCTACCAAATATTCTGGAAAGAGCTAACACCAATTCTACTTAAGCTCTTCCAAAAAATAGAAGTAGAAGGAATATTGCCTAACTCATTCTGTGATGCCAACATTACCCTAATACCAAAACCAAACAAAGATACCACAAGAAAGGAAAATTAAAGACCAATTTCTCTAATGAACCTAGATGCTAAAATCCTCAAGAAAATACTTGCTAATCGCATTCAACAACATATCAAAAGGATTGTAAACCATAACCAAGTGGGTTTCATCCCGGGTATGCAAGGATGGTTCAATATAAGAAAATCAATCAATGTAATACACCACATAAACAGATTGAAATAAAAAAATCACATGATCATCTCTATAGATGCAGAAAAAGCATTGGACAAAATACAGCACTCTTTCCTGATAAAAACAATGCAAATGATAGGAATAGAAGGAAACTTTCTGAATATGATAAAGGGTATATATGAAAAACCCAAAGCTAACATCATCTTCAATGGTGAAATCCTAAAAGCCTTCCCTCTGAGATCAGGAACAAGACAAGGATGCCCACTATCACCACTCCTATTTAACATTGCCTTAGAAGTACTTGCTTGAACACTGAGGCAAGAAAAAGATATAAAAAGCATCTAAATTGGAAAAGAAGAAGTAAAAATTTCATTATTTGCAGACAACATGATCCTATATGTAGAAAGCCCTGAGAAATCTACAACAAAGCTTCTAGAACTTATAAAGGAGTTCAGTAATGCTGCAGGTTATAAGATCAAAGCTCAAAAAATCAGTAGCATTTCTCTACACTAATAACGAGCAATCTGAGGAGGAAATCAAGAAAAATATACCATTTACAATAGTAACTAAAAGAATCAAATACCTACGAATAAATTTAACTAAAGATGCAAAGGACTTATATACAGAAAACTACACAACACTGTTAAAGGAAATCAAAGAGGACTTAAATAAATGGAAGGATATTCCCTGTTCATGGATAGGAAGACTAAACATCATCAAGATGTCTATCCTACCCAAACTAATCTACAGATTTAATGCAATCCCAATAAAAATCAAAACTGTATTTTTTAAGGAACTGGAAAAACTAACTACAAAATACATTTGGAAAGGTAAGAGGCCCCGAATCGCCAAAGACATATTGAAAAAGAAAAATGAAGTTGGAAGTATCACATTACCTGACTTTAAAGCATACTACAGAGCTACAGTGGTCAAAACTGCATGGTATTGGCACAAGGATAGACATATCGACCAATGGAACCGAATTGAGAGTTCTGATATAGATCCTCACTTATACAGTCATCTGATAGTCTACAAGGCCACCAAGCCCACTCAATTGGGAGAGAATGGCCTCTTTAACAAGTGGTGCTTGGAAAACTGGATATCCATATCCAAAAGAATGAGAGAGAAATACCATCTCACACCTTATACAAAAATCAACTCAAGATGGATCAAAGATCTAAATATATGAGCCAAAACCATAAAGACCTTGGAAGATAATGTAGGGAAGCATCTATAGGATCTTGTAATAGGAAATGGTTTCATGAACTTCACACCCAAAGCACAAGCAGCAAGAGAAAAAGTAGATAAACTTCTGCAGCTCAAAGGACGTTATTAAGAAAATAAAAAGGCAACCTACCCAATGGGAGAAAATATTTGGCAACCATATATTTGATAGGAGCCTAACATCCTGCATATATAAAGAAATCCTGCACCTCAAAAATAAAAAGGCAAACAACCCATTTTAAAAATGGGCAAGTGACCTGAAAAGACACTTCTCCAAGGAAGAAATACAAATGGCTAAAAAGCACATGAAAAAATGCTCGACATCGCTAGCTATTGGGGAAATGCAAATCAAAACTACAATGAGATACCATCTTACACCCATCAGAATGGCAGCTATTAAAAACACAGCAGACTATAAGTGTTGGAGAGGATGTGGAGGAATAGGAACCCTCATCCACTGCTGGTGGGATTGTGGAATGGTCCAGCCACTGTGGAGGACAGTTTGGCAGTTCCTCAGAAAACCAACAATACATCTTCCGTATAATCCAGCGATTCCACTCTGGGTATATATCCAGAAGAATTGAAAGCAAAGACATGAACAGATATATGCACACCAATGTTCATAGCGGCATTGTACACAATTGCTAAAAGTTGGAATCAGCTCCAGTGCCAATCAAAAGATGAATGGATAAACAAAATGTGGTACATACATACAATGGAATATTACTCAGCTGTAAGAAGGAATAAAGTGCTAACACACGGAATAACGTGGATGAATCTTGAAGACCTTATGTTGATTGAAGCAAGCCAGGCATTGGAGGCTAAACAGTATATGACATCACTGATTTGAATTGAGAAAAGTGAGTCATTTCTGAGAACCATTGTCTGAAAGATAGGTTGACAAGGGAGAGAATGAGAAGAGAAAGTTGTGAGCCATCACTCATATGGACATAATATATCGTAAAGTGATAGAGTATAGTTGCATATTGAAGAATAGGACAGGTGGGTAGTGATATTAATGGGTTTGGTGGTGCAGGGTTGACAGGTAGGTAGATTAGGCAGGGCAGGTCAGAACACCCAGGATACTGGGGGGAGAGATCGGAGGGGGACTAGGTGAACATGGGATTTGTGGGTATGATGTTGAAAGTGCAGGGGTGGGAATGCTCTTATGGCAGTAGGACAAGGTAGTGTCACTTGTTTAGGGTGTAGGTTGGGGGGGCACTCAGGAAGGGGTGCATCTGGAGTAGACTTCTGGGGAGTGTGTGAGTGTTCATCCTGTCATAATGTGTTGTGTCGGGGAGTGGAGACCCACACGGTGAGTGGGAAGGAGATGGACCCCCATCTTTGGGAGGACCAATTCACCCAGAAACAGACAGGTGGGTGTCTCTTAGGAGCAAGGGTGGATCCTAATAGGAGAGGATAATCAGCATGCCAAAACCTCTTATTGTATGTAACTATGAATCTTGTCATCCAATGAGTCAAGACAGGGGAATATCATGAGCCCCAGTGGGATGGGGAGGAAGGAATAGAAAAGATCAAACAGGGGGTGTTTAGTGGACATGGGAAATGTTTTTCATTACCTTACAGTAATGGACACAGGACATGGTAAATATCATTAAAAATTATTAAACTGTACCACCTAAATTGTAAACTAAACTGTAAACCATTGACAATGTTTAGTAGCTATGCTTCACTATCTGTATAACAGTTACAACAATGTTACCATCCACATAAAAAAAGTTTTAATGTGGGGTGAGGAAGGGGGAAGGAGGTTTGGTATATGGGAGTTTCTAGTCTGTGTGTGACTTTGCTGTGATCTAAAACTTCTTTGAAAATCAAATGAAAATTTGGGAGACACTGGGGAGTGAGAGGGGGCAGGTGCCACAGTACAGACTGGACACCTGATAATGCAGTGATAAAAGGAAAAATGTTAAAAAAAATTTTAATGATTTTTCTTTTTTTTTCCCATTTTTGGAATATCCCAATCCTTTCATTTTATTTTATTTCTAGTGTTTTTTTTAAGTTTCCATGTATTTTATCTCTTATATTTAAACTTATCTTTATTATTTCATTTTCCTATTATTTGTATTTGGCTATTATATGGGCTTCATCTTCAAGGAAGGTTTGGATCACAGAAGGGTTACAGGGGGGCAGGAGAGGATCATTGGTTGGGGGTGTCTGGGATGGGGTTTCATGGGAGGAAGTTCACCTGAATATACATGAAAGATATATAAAATTGTTCAAACGATCAAGGGGTGGGGCATGGTCACAGTGGGTAGAAAATCACTCAGTAAATGAGGGAATACTGAATTCCCAGCCTGGAGAGCTCTGCCACATTCTCCAAGGGAGCAGAAACAGTTCCCCGAGTGCAGGGGCAGTGTCTGGCAAAGGAGGAGGGTCCACTGATGGGTTCTTGTTATTGATGACTACCCTTACGAGTCTTTGCTCTTGTCATTGAAACTTCGCCTACTGTTATGGGGTGCCTAAGGCTGCCACCTGAGAGCCTCCTTGTTGCTCTCTTAGCCAAACTCAGCATATGAATGCATTACCTACCCCCCAGCGTGGGACATGACTCCCAAGGGATTAATACCAAGTGCCAACTGGCAATACAACTGGAAAAAGACCATGAATAAAAGGGGGGAAAGTAAAGACAAATGAGTTCATGTGGCTAAGAGACTTCAAAAAGAGTCGGGAGGTCATCCCAGAGGTAACGCTTACTCACACCTCAGTAGGATCTCATAGAACACCAAAGTGGATATCATCCCACATAGAGGGGCTCCTGAGGGCTCTGGAGACACCCAGGTCCTATATAAGGGCGGATAGCTCCAGAGATTGAGGCCTTGTCAGTAGGCTCTCCACTGGAATCAGTGCTCCTGAGAGTGATAGAGTTGGACTCAAATAAGTTCTCCCTGCACATGGTCCATCAGTCCCTTCTATTCAAACCTATATGTGATGCTGGAGTTTGTAAGGTGTACTTCCAGAAACTGGAGCCTCTGGCCTGCCCATGTGCCAGGTGTGCCTGGAATCTCGGTGAAGTTGCAACTCCTATTCTACAGCTCAATGGAATCACCCAAGTCACCTCGCAAGGAGACGATGATGGACAACTGCCATCCCAGGGAAAGGAGAGAGCCTGCAGCCGCAGGCAGGATAATCTCATCCACTGTATCCATGGGATATAAACCCCCTCTCACTTGGAGGTGGAGTGGACATCACCATTCCAAACTCAGGATTGGGGGAAGAGCTATGGACTAGAGTGGACTTAATGGTATTCTGTTGTAGACATAATGTGATTCAAGCAATGGAAGAAATTGTAACAGTGAGGTGGAGCCAGTGACCACTAGATGCTTTTGGGGCAGGGAAGAGGAAAGTAATTGTAATACAGGGGCTTTTTCAGGACTTGGGAATTATCCTGAGTGACATTACAACAGATATAGGCCATTTTACATCAGCATATACCATGCAGATCTGTATGGGAGAGAATGTGGTCTACAATGTGAACTATGGTTCATGCTTAGTGGCAAAGCCCCAGGATGTGTATATCCATTGCAGGTGATGTGCCACACTAATAAAAGATGTTTTTGTGGGATGTTATGGGAGGTGTGGGAGGTGGGGAACATGGGAATACCTGTAATTTTTGTGTAACATTTATGTAATTTAAGCATCTTTTAAAATATATTTTAAAAATACCTATACAAGAAAAGTTCAAACTAATACACAAACTGAGGTTTCATATTGTTTATGGATTTCAACAAAGTCTACTTTCCCTGCTCCCTCTTTTCAAATATGTTCAGGCAATTTTGACAAAAGACAACATGTGAAATGATGTCCACCTTGTAATATGTATAGGAAGGGTATGGGTAAACTGAAGGAAATCTGAAATTTAAAGCACAAAAGAAAGGAAACTAGAATATCCCAAGGAAAGACTCATGGAGATAGAGAAGCTGCTAAGTTTTAGAGGCTACTCTAGTGGGGACTTAGCTCCTCTCTCTAAATATATCCAAGGTAAAAATATAAACACAAGAAGGAAATTATTCACAGAACTTGGGAGAGCTAAGACCAGCTCTTTGTAGATAATAAAGTAGAGTTTTAAGATAAATAATAGAAATGAGAATTAAAATGAAGTTCACTTGAGAATAGATTACTAAAGGAAGGCCTAGAAGTTGTGCTTGTTTCAGATTCTAAAGCAATGACAATAGTGAAAACAAATATGGCCCAGTGCACCATCTCCTTAAAGAGGAAAAACATAAATAAAACAGGTGACTTAATTTTAAAAAGCATATTTAAAAAAGAAAAATATATATATTTTACATTTTTATATACAATCCCATGCATCCTTAAACTACAAATATTCTATTCAGTGAATCAATTAAAATTTTATGTATTCTTATCACTGTGCTAGCTACTAAAAAGGACAGAAGAGAAGACCCAGTTTTTTTTTTTTATCCTCAGTGAGCTCAATGATTGGTTTTCTTGAGAAAATCATACGCAGCACAGCTCAAAATCAGTCCTGATTTTGTGTTTCTGATAACAAATACAGGAAGTGGAGATAAGATTACTGGGTCTTTTGTATCGCCAAAAATTGACTTTGAAATTTCTTACAACTAGGTCACCCCGGCCTACTGCTTGTCCAAAATTTACACTGCCAGAAATATAGAACAATATAAGGCTCAGGAAACTTGTGAATAGTTCAGAAAACCGAATAAAAACACGTGAAAAAAAAACTCTCTCTTTAAGAAATGCCATATACTTATATTTGATAAAGAGTTCTTAGTGACACTGAAATCCTTGAAGATAGAAACAGACCATATATTTAAATTTATATCCTCTCAATACTTAAGAAAGGACATTGCCCACAGAAGGCATTTGTTATATCTTTGTTGGAATGAAGTAGCACACATATAGAAAAAAAACATGAAAACTATGGAAATTTAAAATAGAGGGAGATCAGTTTTTAGATGCCTACTTAGAATATATGTATATATATACACACACACACACAATTAGCAGTGGAAGTTATATTGGGAGAATAAGGAGCTTTGATTTATTATTATTTTATGCAATTTTATGGTTTGAATTTTATAAGCATTTATTAATTTACATTAAAAATCACAACTTTATAGAGGCTTTATGAAAGGTAGGACAGAAAACTACTCATGGAAGAAAGGATTAGATCCAGAGGACAGAATAATTGGAGATGACTGAGGATACAAGAGAGTTTCCTATATATTGGGGAGAAAATTTTGGAGGAGAGAGAGAAAAGATTGTTGACAAGCTGTTTTGAGAATGTTGAGTGAATAGATGAGTAGAAAGGACTTTAGTAAAGCTCTGCTGTATTAAGCAATTCTTATATTTTCCTACTTTTTAAGAGACTTTGTTAAAGACGTATATTATTTTTCAATGAAAGTTGGGAAGAGCAGAAGAAGTCTTCAATGAATTCCCCCTGGAGAAGCTAGCTAGCTGAAGTAGAGATAGAAAATCTTCTTTCTAACTGCTGAAATAATCAGCTCTCCCTTTAAGGCCTTCAAGTAATCATATTAGACTTCTCTCACAGCTGAAGGCAGTCTCCTTTGTGGATTGTAGATGTAATCAGCCATAAATACAATCAACTGACTAATGATTTAAATCCAAAGAGTTTAGAATTTCTTCTTTTGACAACTACTACCACATTGCAAGCAAACATCCAGAAGTTTAGAAGTAGAAATGAAAATAAAAGTTTCTTTTTGATGAAAAAGTACACAATTTTCATAAATAAATGCATAAATAAATCCACAAAACACCCTCGCAGTAACAATCAAGCCAGTGTTTGCTTGACCAAACAAATGGGCACTATAACTTAGCCAAGTTGACTCATGAACTTAATATCACATATCCTATTTAAGAGAGTTAAGGAAAGAAAGGAAAAACTTGAACTGCAGGGTATTCATTTAGTGTTTGTACCCCACTTTCTTCCTAAGTGGATTTGTAATGGCTTATAAAGATGCTTTTAATGCCACAAGAGAAAACAAATTTAAAATTAAGAAAAATGAGAAAACTTGAACTAAGTCTTTGAGAATCAAGCAAATATTGAGCACAACTATGTGCCTTGTACCATGCTAGTCCCTATAAGGAAATATAATTGAAATATAAGATATGGTTTCTACCCTTAAAGGCCATAACATGTAGTTGGGAAAATGTGACCAACATCTGTGAAAAGCAATGTGGAAGAGTGGTTAGACTCTGTCTCTGGAGTCAAACTCTCTGGTTTTAAATTTCTGCACATACTGTATTTGTGGTTTTGGACAAGTTGTTTAACCTCTCTATACTTCTGTTTGCTTATTTGTAAAGTCAGAATAATAATACATTATTCACTGGGTTTCTGTGAGGATTAACTTGGATAGAACATATTAATCACTTATTCCTATGCCTAACACATAAATGTTTGACTTTAAGGGTAGCTATTATTTTGTTGTAATAATTATATGAAGCTGAGTAAAACTAGATGTTTAATTCCCTATGACCTTATGCAAATGGGTTTCTAACAAGGGAGAGAAGTCACTGTGCACCTAGGGTAATGAGGGCTCATTTCATGGTATAGGTAAAGACATGAGCTACAACTTGAAGGGTGAGACTTGAAATGGGCAAAAAAGGAAGGTAAAGACATATAAATCAGGTATGCAGTAAAATGGAATCTAATGAGTGGCTAGAGCAGGGAGATTTGGGGTCAGGGTAAGTTAATAGACCAAAATAACCCTTTATGACTTTGGAAGATCAATAGTGTGACACGAATCTGATCAATAATCTATGGATAGCTTTGGGTTTCATTTTTCAAGCAGGCATTAAACTTTGGTATTTACATTTTATGAAGGGATTATTTTAAACATCATTTCTGGAGTCACATTCTGCAATAGCCAACAAGACTTACCAAAGTGAATGGCACCTATGTTAAAACCACAACACATTTTAAATCACATTGTTATGCCTGGAAAATACATCAATATTTTCTTCAGTCAGCATACCTGGATCAATATTCAGGTACACAGTAAGAATTGCCAAAATTGCATAGATGCATTTGTCCTCTGAACTTGTGCGGCATGATTCAACTAACAAGTCATTCCTAGTACCAGAAGTAGTGATGTTATCAGTAAAAGATTCACAAGTTCCTTTGATGATGCAGAAGGGGAGAAAGTAAAAATGATTTCTGTTTCTAATCAGATGTTCTCAAACGACAAAGGTGACCTCATTTAGAGGAAGTATTGGGTACCCTGTGTTCTGTTTTTAATATTCTCTTGCCTGGCTGCTAAAATATACCTAAATTTATAAGACATAAACTTATTTCCATATAGTTTGAAACCAAACAAATAACTTTCAAAAATAAAAAATAGATATAAATCTAATACGTATTTAAATCCTTTTTCCAATTGATATGATGACCCAGATTGGCTGTTCTACAAACCAAAATTTATAAATCAATAAGGGATTTTTTTTAATGAAGTTATTTACTTTTAATCCATTTATAGAAGTAGCTTGCTTATTCCTTCACCTAACAAAGTACAGAGAATCATATACATTTAATTTTGAACTATTAATTGAATCCAAATGAATTCTTTTGCAACTATATGTATACTTGCACACAAACACACACACAGAGTACTTGCTTACTTCAACTCTAAAGACATCTCAATTTACTGAGTATGAATTGGACTTGTTAGTGTAATGAGTTTAGATCCAAGGACTTTGTCCATTCCCATGGGGAGCTTTTAAAAATCTTTTTGTCACAGTGAGATATGGAAAACACCAGGTCAAGGAAAGCAGGGCCATAAGCCAAAAGCAGCAGAGCCAACATAAGCAGCCAGGGGCCAGTGGGGCAGAGAGGAACTAGGGTTCATGGCAAGGTAGGGTTCATAAGCAGGAAACCCACTCTGCAGTAAACAGTCAAAGGTTAGGGATACACAAAAACTGGGATTCCACACAGCAGGCAGGCAGACTCAGGCACAAAACACCAGGGCCAAGGGACCTTGGAAGTGAAGCCCAAATCTACCCAAGACTGAGAGACTTAACAGCCTCTCTGTCTATAGTAGAGTGAACAATAGATTGGATATTAGAAGACATAAATTATTATTTCAGCTTTGAATCTGGCTTATTTTTAACCACAGGAAATTTAATTGATTTCTGTCTGAACCTCTTTCTAAATCTCAATAGTCAAATGAATTTATTTGAGACAATAATCTCTAGGGAAAGCAAGGATCCTTGATTTTTCATCAGTATAGCCTTGGCTGCAAATATGTACTTAACATATTTGAGGAGACTGATAGGAAAGCCGATTGTGAGGAAAATGATCTATCTTGTGATGAAACCACAGGCAAACCACATCCCTGGATGAGTAGTTCTCAAAATTTTCCCTCTTAACCGACTGGGCAGATGACTTTTGCCTCAAGACACACTTTTTTTTTTTGAGGTACAGGGGCCGAAGATTGAACCCCGGACCTCATATGTGGGAAGCCGGCGCTTGGCCACTGAGCCACATTCACTCCCCTGAGCTGTTTTTTTTTTCTTTTTTCCTTTGTTTGCTTGTTGTATGTTTTGTTTTTAAGAGGCACTGGGAACCAAACCTGGGACCTTCCCATGTGGGAAGCAGGCGCATCTGCTCCCAAGACACACTTTTATGGATGTTCCCATATGCAAATTATGACTTCACCCTTTATCTCGCAATCAAGGAAAAGCATACTAAAAGGCATATGGATAAGACTGGCAATGAAAACCACAGTTCTGCTCTGACTTTTTGAGGAACTTATTCACAAACTTTGGTACATCATTAGCAACAGACTTCTTAAAATGTATTTCACAACTGAATGTAACATGTCCCTGTGTCCCGTTTGTTCTGATACCTACTCCATTAGATTATGTGGTTCAGGGCACCCTTAGCACCTACTGTCCAAATAAACAAATGTTGTATACTCTAATTATGGATTCTTTTTTTACAGAAGGAATAAATCTTTGAAAAGGAAGGTGAATGACTTTACATTAGCATCACAACTAACTACACCTCGCTTCATCTCATCTCTTAATGACCAAATCTCAGTGTGAGACCAGGGAAGAAAGGAAGAACCTCCATTTATTTTAACAATTGCAGGATTAGAAACTATCTGTCTAACTCCATGGCAAGAATGGTGAAAATAAAAGTTAAGTTGGTCATTCAAGCAAAAGATATACAGTTACAGATTTCCATAGTAGACCTTCAGACGTCTAGTCAGCACAGTAGACTGAGTTGATATGTTAATTTATCAAATCTTGCACTAAACACAGAGAAATATTGGTCAAAATAAAACAAAGATTCTATCCTTAGTCCAGCTTGAAAGCAAGTAATGGAAATTCCCAGGTTTTAAGAATGAAAAGGGAACTCAAAGCCAAAGAAGGTACTATAAACTGAAGCCTAAGACCTCCTCAGGATATCAGAGCCAAATATGGACCATAGGAGTCTAAAAGCTTGGGCTCAGGGTCAGATCTTAAGGACACTGATCTGTGTTAAATGTGGAGTTATAACTGACATCCCAGATAAAATCCAGAAGCCCTAAAAGGTTTTAAAATCTGTGACAAGTAGACTAGAAAGTTGCTCATAAATTCACTTTCTGTTCTGGACCATGGCCATGAATTTGGAAGAGACCCTCAGAAGAAATCAGAACTCTAAACCTCTATCAAGCATGGGTGTGGACTCTTAATTTACACAACCCACTTGGGACACAATCCCCCAAGCAAAGATATTAAAAGAGAAAAGCTCATTCCAAACCAATGAAATTTGTAGGATCTTAGCAGAGGCAAACTTGGAACCATTCTGAGGGAATGTCTTTACAGCCCTTGGCACCTGGGACCCCCACATAAAGCAATCCCTCCTGTAGATGAAAACACAGCAATAAACTTACAAATCACATAAGAAAATTAACCACCATGAGGTGCTTCCACTGACACAAATGGAAAAATTACAGCCCAAGAAATAGAGATAATAGAAGCATTTAAAAGTTATGTTAAAAGAGGATTGAAAGAAATGTTTGTTGAAAATTGTTTAAAGAGAAAAACAGAATGAAAAAGCTTATGCCAAAAATAGGACATTGATGATTATCTGTGGCTTTAATAAAATTCCTAACTCATCTTGGAGTGGGAGGCAGAGCTAGTAGAGGAGTTGAAAATCAAATTGTTGTGGGTGGGAAATTCTTAGAAAATCATGGTACAGGAGGAATTTAAGATGTGTGGCTAACATAAAATAGATTTTTATCTTTCCACACTCATAATTCTCTCACTTCAGAAAATTCAGTATCCAGTTCTTTTAAAGTTCTTCTCTGAGCAATTGTATATATTTCAAATGCAAAACAGAATCAATTGGGCTAAGTAGAAACTTATATCTAGACCATTCATTAATTAGCGTGATGTCTTCAACTCTGAAAACCCAGTGTTGAGGTTTCATAGAAACGTGTACAACATACATTATATTTACTTATTTTGTTTATTGTCCATCACCTTTCCTTCCCCTCTCCCAGATGTATGCTTCCTGAGGTCAGGTTTTTTTTTTTACAGCTTATTAAGGCATAATTTTTATATCATGCAATTCATCCATTGTGCATGTACCCTTTGATGGCTTTTAGTAAATTTATACAATTGTGAAGCCATCTTCACAACACAGCTTAAGAACACTTCCATCATTTTCCAAGAATTTCCTTTTACCAATTTTCATTTAATCATTGAACCTACTGCAGCCCCAGGCAATTATTGATCTACTTTCCATTTCTATAGTCACGCCTTTTCTAGAAATTTCATAGAAATGGAATTATAAAATATGTACCCTATTCTGTCCATCTTTTTTCACTCAACATAATGATTTTGAAGTTCATTCATATTATAAAAATATGTAGTACTTTCCTTTGTATTGCTGAGTAAAATTTCGTTGTATGGCTATACCACAGTTTATACATTAACCTGTTGATGGAAATTTGGGTTGTTTCCAATTTGGGGCTATTAGAAATAAAGCTGCTATGAATATTGTTGTATAAATCAGTGTATGCATATATGCTTTCATATGGAAAGCTGTATCATATGGCAGGTATATGTTTAACTTTTACGAAACAATAGATTAATTTTAACTTCCTAGAATTTTGTATAAATGGAATCATAAGGCATGATTGGTCTGTTTTTTTTTTTTCACACAGCATAATTGTTTTGAGATTCTTCTATATTGTAGCATATATCAGTACTTCTTTCCTTTTATGACTGAGTAATATTCCATTGTATGGTGTATTAGGTAGCCAAAAGGGTGCTGATGCAAAATAACAGAAATCTGTTGGCTTTTATAAAAAGTATTTATTTGTAGTAGAAGCTTACAGTTATCAGGCCATAAAGGGTAAGTTACTTCCCTCACCAAAGTCTGTTGCCACATGTTGGAGCAAGATGGCTGCCAACATCTGCAAGGGTTCAGGCTTCCTCTTCCTCTTAAGGCTCTGTGGTCCCAACTTCTTCCAATATCAGCTATAGGCTGGGATTAGTCTTGTCTCTCTCCTAGGGCTCTTTTCTCTCCAGGCTCAGCTGCTTTGCTCTTTCCACAAGGCCAGCTGTAAACTGTCAGGCAAATGGCTGGTCTCTCTTCCCAGGGCCTCTGCGTGCCTAATGGAGCCTTCTCACATATCTGCTTCTCTGTGTGCTTACTGACAAGGCTCTAGAATAAAAAATCTAACTTCCTCCTCTGTCTTGTCATTTTCTCTGTGATTTCCCTCCCACCAAGGGGGCAGGGACTCGATGTCTTATTGACATAATCCAATCAAAGCCTTAATCATTATTTAATCAAGTAAAAGTGAAACCTCTGTATCTGATCCAATCTAATATGCCCAGAGGAACAGACCAGTTCACAAACATAATCCAAAATCTATATTTGGAATTCATAAACAATATCCAACTACTACATATGGATATACTGCAGTTTGTTTATCCATTCACCTGTTGATGCACATTTGGACTCTGCAGTTTGGGGCTATTACAAATAAAGCTGCTCTGAACATTCACATAACAGTTTTGTATGGACATATACTTTGGTGACTGTCTTGACTTAAGAAAGTGATTGATAAAATGTTAATAATGCAGATTAAACCTAAAAAGTGTCATGCCCTTAGCCATTCCTTTGTGAATAGCACAAAAACTGACAAAAACATTCTTCTAATATTTGAAAACTAGTATCAAATTCAGCAAAGACGTTGCTCACATAACAGAAGAATGATTGAAATTCTTACGTTTGTCTCTTGTTTCACTTTCATCTTTCTTGTTAATGTAAATGAAAAAGTCAACCAACATTCATATTGGAACTATCCTTATTTGTAATTGTGTGGTGGTCTTTTATATCAGTGAAATATTTAATAAATAAATATATATATTTATATGCTTAGTTTTTCTCTCCAGAAATACAGTGGTTAAATATTTGCCAATTCACCACTGATGTATATATATATTTTTAATTTATAAATGGAGGGAATGACAAGATGTGGATCCTATTCTTCTCCAACTCCCATGGCCTTCCTACCCCACCCTGACACATACACACACACACAGGCATAAAAGCCCTACTACCACTACCACCATCACAACCACCACTATAGTTTTGTTTTGTTATCTCATAATTGGGCTTTGAAATTTTTCATCTTAGACACCTGAGAAAACCCAATAAGGTCTCTCCTCAAAGACTCTCTTCCTGAATGAATTGATAATCTGATTTAATCCAGTTTAGGACAAGTGTCCTGCAAGTATGTGGCTATAAAGATTTGAACCTGCTGAGATATCTGGATTGTTAAGGTCTCTAAAGTAACTTTCTCATAATGCAGATGCTCACAGACCTCTCTGAGAAGCAGAACTGATGAAATGCTAGGGCAATGAAGATACAATACATTCTATGTATGCCACTTTCCAGCAAACCTCATTTACCTCATTACCTAACAATGATCCACCAACTTACAAAGTTCTTTATTTTGATAGTCTTCAACCGTCTGTACTAGCTCCTTTGAATGAATATTTGACTTGGCCATCTTATAAGTAGGGCATACAGTGACATAGAAATGACTTTGAAAATGTCCAGAAGCAAAACAATACAGTAGCAAACAGATGCAAATCATGGATAGGAGTTTGCACATAAGCCAGCATTTAGAAATGCCTGGAGAGATTCTATTTCAGGTTATTTTCCCAATCTATGCAGACATTCCACCCACACTTTTTGGAAGAGGAGGGGCCCACTCCCTGGCACACATTAACCTCACTATCTGGCACAAAAGCTGATCATTTTTGGGACTATCCTCAGAGTATTGCATATGATGGTTGGATGGTTTTCCTGTTTTGACTGTTGACAAAAGGTTTCAGGATTTTCTTTCAGCATTTGTAGAAACTATGCTGCTGAAATAACTGTGACTCTTGAATTTATTTAACAAGAATATATCTGAAGGGAGATTAAAAAACATTTTGAGGAAAAATTGCTGCAATAACCAGTAACCAGTGTGGAGTGCCAAGGAGAAGGCAGATGCTGTCATTTTTGATAGACCACCTCAAGTAGGTTCCTTTTTGTACATTGCTATAATTGTCTTCCTCCATTAAAATCAAACCATGCCTGAGCACCCAAAGGATAGAAATTACTAAACAGTATTTTATTTGATATATTATATCAAATGAATGAATGACAACCAGAATTTATATGTATAAATGTATATTCTAGTAGTTTTACCAACTAGAATTCTTTATAATAATGTTTATTATAATCTCAGGATTTTCTGTCATCTGGTTTGACATTCATTAATATTCTGAATTTCATGGGAATGGAGAGCAGTAAGGTATAGAAAAGACCCTGTGTTCAGGTTTAGTGGAACCAAGACCTGCTCATGTGAATCACACCTATTCTAGAATCCAGGAAAAATTCAATTCATAGAACATTGATAAGAAAAGGATTTTCTCCCAAGAGCTAATAAAAGAAAGGCATGAGGTTTACATGGTCAAAATGAACCGAAATATCAGTATTCATTTCAGATTATGCCTCAAATTTGACTTCTACTTGAATGACCATGCCTCAGAAGGAAAACACTATCCTAGATTTGGATGCGACTCCTGAGTTCACCAAGCACTTTTGCATACATTGTATTTTATTAGCCTCCCAAGTACTATCATTCTCATTACATATATGAGAAATTAGTGTCCAAAAGGTTAGGTAATCTGCCCAGGGCCAAATAATCTGCTTGTTTGTGATAGATCCAAAACTAGTATCCAAGTCTCCTGATTTCTAGTCCAGTGCAATTTCCGCTCCACCAGGATGCCTTTCATTTTTTTTTTTTTAAATCTATTTTATTGGTACATATTAACAAAGCATACAATTCATTCAATGTGTACAATAATAGTATTTGGTATAATCTCATAGTTGTGCATTCATCGTTTCAATCATTATTAGAGTATTTTCATTATTTCAACAATAATAGTAAACAAAAAATGACAAACAATAAACAAGAAAATTCCTCACCTCTCCATCTCTCTGTTTCCACTTCTTTTATATATATATATATATTTTAAGAAATGCTTAGATTACCGAAAATACTACACAGAACCCCCTGGGATTCAGACAGAGTACGTGTTCAAACAGCAATGGAAAGCTATGAATAAGATTTGAGTAAGACACATATGAAAGACACTTGACATCAAAGAAATTGACACTTACTGAGCAATCCCAAAGTTCCACAATGTGTCATTTTGCTGAAGTAAAAATTTGCACTATGAGACAGATATTTGACAACAGGTCACTTATTAGTAGATAAGCTCAGGCTGTCACTCAGCATCCACATTTCTATGACATTCTCTTGACCTCCACCTTTGCCTTAGTGTAGACCCTAACTCACATTAAAATTGATTCTTTATGAAAACTGTCCTCAAATAAAGCTATCTGCTAGTCCTTGTGCTTTAAATGAAAGGGACATAGAGAGTAATGGTTTTGAATAAATATAAGAGTAGAGTAGAGAATTTGTCCATGGTTCAGAGGGATGATGGGAACAAGTCCATCATGTTCTCTACATGTAAAAAATATTTTTGAAATTGCTTTATCTCAGGCTTCAACTAGGGCAAAAGATGTATGCTATGAAGAAAATTAATTCCTAATATTACAATTTAGGAATTGGGGGTTCCTGTAAATATAAGAAATGTCAAGGTTGTGTTCTCTATATCATTTTTTCCTTACTCACCTCTTTTGAAAGAAGAAAACAAAATGGATGCCAGCAAAAAACAATTGCATATATATTTGATGAGAAATTAGCAATTAAGTTTTAGCTATAATCACAAAAATGCATAATACAAAGTTTTGAAGTACTGCTTAGCATTTTATAAGTAATTTGGGAGACACAAAAAGTGCAGATAATAAGACTGAATTTTTCCTGCATGTGCTTTTTATAGAAATGTTATAATTAAAAACAATTTTCCTTTTGGTTTGTATGATCCAATATTTTAGAATAGACAATAATCAGAATAAACAAATTTTCCCAGTGTAATCTTCCCCCCATGTAATCTGTGGATAACATATTATGTCATTTTACCAATCAAAAACTAACTTACAATTTTGATTAAAGGTAGCTTCAAAGGAAAGTCCAAGTGGAAAGTAATCAGTAATTAATACTTTCAGAAATAAAATTAAAAAGGTATTCTTACCATTTGATTCTTTCATATTCTTTCTTGGGAGGAAGGCAGTAAAAATACACAGTTTTAAAAATTGAGCAACTTTCTTTACATTTTCATTTTTGATTAAACCTTGAATTTTAAAGTTCCCATTGTCAGTCTTTTAAAATTTTTCTCATGTACAATGATAAGATGATTGGAAGAAGAGTTTGAAAAAAGGGTCATTTCTGAATTTTCCATTAGATGTTAAATGGCCCCTTCTTGTCTCACAATGATAGCCAGAGTCATTTGTTCATTCCTTTCTTTCTGTCATTCTCAGGTAAGCCCCTGAATATCCCTTGCAAAGCATTCTTCGGATTCAGTGGTGAGTCTGGACCAATGATCTACTGGATGAAAGGCGAGAAGTTTATTGAAGAACTGGCAGGTCACATCAGAGAAGGTGAAATAAGGTACAGGATTTTGCCTATTTTCCTTTGGGTGTTGTATTAGTCAGCCAAAAGGGGTGCTGATGCAAAGTACCAGAAATCTGTTGGCCTTTATAGAGGGTATGTATTTGGGGTAAAAGCTTACAGTTACAAGGCCCTAAAGAGAAAAACTCAAGGCTACTTCCTCACCCACAATCAATTCCCATGTGTTGAAGCAAGGTGGTAGACAATATCTACAAGGGTTCAGCCACCCTCTTTCCCCTTAAGGCTCTGTGGGACCAGCTTCTTCTGATCTCAGCTGGGTGGGGTTCCTCTCTCGGCCCAAGGATATGTATTAATTCCATACCTTAGCTTCCATGGTTTTCTTCTTAAAGCCATTTTCCCTTTCATCTCTCCCCTCCATGTGCCTTTTAGTCCAGGCTGACAGTGTTTTATTCATACAGCTCTTTCAAAAAGCTTGTTGGTTTAGCATGCAGGAAGCAGGGGTCTAAGCCATCAGACATTAAGACTTTCCTCTTTTCTGGATAACTGCATTTTCAATCCTGACTTACAAATTCCAAGTTTAGTTAATTCTTCAAATAGGGCACTAAATTCTGAGGGGCTTGATTTCCAGAGGCTTGGAATTTCCAGAATCATTTTCTGGTTTCTTTGTGCCCAAAAATTCAGTTATCAGCTTATCTCTTTCCTCTAACATTTTGCTATAAGCTGCAAGGAGAAGCCAGGCTACATTTTCCACATTTAGTTTGGAAATCTCCTTTGCTAAATGTCCAAGTTCATAATTATTTCTTCCATATAACATCAGGAGTCAATCTTGCTAAGTTCTCTGCAATTTTAAAACACACACCACCTTACCTCCAGTTTCCAATAATAGTTTCATCATTTAATTCTAAGTCCTCATCAAAAGTCTCTTTAGCATCCATATTCCTACTGACAATCTCTTCAAAGCAATCTAGGCCTTATCTGTCAAGCATCTCACAATTCCTCCAAAAAATACCCCTAACTCATTTATAAAACTGTTCCAGCATTTTTGGTAATTGCATCAGACTGTACCCCACTCTCCTGGTACCAAATTCTGTATTAGTCAGCCAAAAGGGGTGCTGCCGCAAAATACCAGAATTCTGTTTGCCTTTATTTATTTATTTTTTTTATTATGGGTAAAAATCAAAATTCTCACAATACATACAAACATTTGCAAAATGATATATAAATATATATGCATATATGTGTATTTGCTTACAAAAATGTTATTTATATATATATATATATACATATATTTTAAGAGGTGCTTAGATTATCCAAAATATTACACGGAACCCACTGGGATTCCCATGTTGCCCACCTCCCACACCTCCCACCACATCCCACACAAACATCTCCCACAAGTGTGGCCCACCATCCTCAATGAACTTACACATCCTGGAGGCTTGCCACCAACCATAGACCACAGTTCACACTGTAGACCACACTCTCTCTCACTCAGTTCTGAGTGGTGTGAGCTGATTTAAAATGGCCTACATCCATTGCCACAACAGTACTCAGGACAACCTCCAACTCCCAAAGAAGCCCCTGTATTTCAACTGCTCATCCCCTCCCTACCCCAAAAGTGTCAAGTGGCCACTGGCTCCACCTCATTGTTATAATTTCTTGCATTGCCTTTATTAAAGGTATTTATTTGTGATAAAAAGCTTACAATTACAAGGCACTAAAGAAAATAACTCAAGGTTACTTCCTCACCCAAAGTCAGTTGCCGCATGTTGAAGCAAGATGGCGGGTGATATCTGCGAGGGTTCAGCCTTCCTCTTTCCTCTTAAGCCTCTGTGAGCCCAGCTTCTTCTGATCTTAGCTGTACGCTGGCATAGGACTCAGCTGCTCTGTTCTCTTCAGCCGCAAACTATCGGGCAAATGGCTCATCTCTCTCCGGGACCCCAGCATCAAGTTCTCTCTTCTTCCATGTCTATGGAGCTCTCTCTGTTCCTCTGTGTATCTTCTCCTGTGTATCTACTCCTGTGTGTCTCCTTGATTGCCTGTTTATATAGCCCACCAAGGGAGCAGGGACTCAACTCTGAGATACCCCAATGAAAATGATGTGGTCAAATCAAAGCCCTAATCTTAATATAATTTAATCAAAGTCATATCAGATGAATCTAATACAATCAAAGGTATCATGCCCAGAGGAACAGACCAGTTTACAATCATAATCAATATCTTTTTTCTGGAATTCTTAAGTAATCTGAAACTGCCACAGGTGTCTTTGTAGTTAAGGAATGAAATGTCCTAGAAGAGCTTCTGCCCAGGATTATAATTGCCAATTCAAATCGTTCCATTCTCTCAAGCTGATCTGGTGAAGTGAGTGAAGCTGACTACCTTAAGAACTGCAAATGTTTACGGTCCCAATATAATGAGTTTTTTTCTCATACTCTAAGAATATGTGGTCAGGATGTAATGACTCCTGCAAAGCTGCCTAAGCAAATCCTTTTTAGGTTTCCATAGTTTAGGCAACTGCTACTCCATCCAGACACACAAAGGTCCAAAATTTGTAGGCGACTCCTCAGATCACTGAGAAAATGCTCCTTTATTCCCTTAGAAGAGACAACCTTCATATATCATAGTTGTAAATCTGCAGTGGCAGTATTGACCTCTACTCAGCCAAAAATAACTGTTGACTCCTGTTGAATAGTGTTTATATTCAACACAAAGTATGTGCAAGCATGTATGTAACTTCGTAATGCTGCCATTTAAAATTTTCTTACTTTAGTCAATACTTCATTTGGTACCTGTAATGAAAACTGACTTCAGATTATTTTGTAACATTCATGAAAACAGAAGTAAATGCATATAACAAACAAGGCAGTTGAGAAGATATGTAAACAAAGTGGGAAAATAAAGTTTTCAAATGTGTTAAGAATCTGTTTACAAAACTCAATGAATATACTAAAAGGTAAGACAAAGGGAGCAGAAAACATGCTGAAAGAAATAGTGGCTGAAAAATTCCCAAATTGATTGTAAAACATGAATTTTGGAATCTCAAGTAACTCCAACTAGTATAAACACAAAGAGATCCATAAATAGATATATCATAGTAATGATGCTGAAAACCAAATACAAGGAGAATTTTGAAAGCAGCATAGAGAAAAATGACGTCATGAAGAGGATTGTGGAAAATAGTGGAGTAGGAATTTCCACCATTCAGTCCTTCCACCAGAACAACAATTAAACAGGCAGAAACTGTGTAAAATAACTATTTTGAAAATCTGGGGGCAAGTAGAACATTGCACAACATCCAGGGAAGAGTGGAAAGAATAAGCTGGTAAATTACAGTAAAGAGCAGTAAATTGTTCTCTCTGTATGGCTGTTACCAGCACCCATCCCCTGTTTTTGCTGCAGAGTGTTGTGGGTGCCAGCCCCTGAATAGCTTGGTAGTGACAGAAAGGGACATAAAAATCCTTTTCCCCAAGACCAGGGGTGGTCTTGGCCAATTGCTGATCACAGCTTTTGATTAGCAACTTTGGGGTTCTGAGAACCCGGCTCTGAGAGCAGCCATTGTTCCAATATGCCCTGGACAAAAGCAATGGTGAAGGAGATGTGAAAATGCTGTTTCCTCAGGGCTGCATTTTCTTGGCAGGATAAAAATGCTCAGCACTGGGGAGTCATGAAAAAATGTTCAAGGTAACCTTCCAATCTCCCCAGGGCAGATTGGAGCCAGTCTGCACCTCCTTCCTGGGTGCCTGAACCTCTCGGGTGGAAAGACTGACCTGGGAAATCCTTCTCCAGCATGTGCCCTCTCCCAGAATTTGCCCTACCAGCAAAAGCAGCTTGAGACAACAAAAGAAGTGTAAAAAACTATAGAGGCAGACTGTTTGGGACAAATTTGCCTGCTTTAAACATCTGGGAGAGAGAGGTCTATCTCCTGGGAAATAGAGGAGCATTCAATCTCCTGTAAATAGGAGAACTCTAAAACAGCTAACAAGCACAAGCACAGGAAAAGATAAGCACATTAAAAAAAACATGGAGGACTCTGCCCTCTGCATTTGCCTTGGGCAGATTCTCCTATTAGGAAAGCTGAAGCTCCAGAATATCTCTGTTTTGTCACTAGCTGATTACAAAATCAAGAAAAACACATCTCAGAGAAGAAATCCCAGAGTTAACATTTTAAAATATTAAAATATAGTGTGCAAAGAAAGAGTACAAGACAAACAAATAAACAAGAAACTATGATCCATCCAAAAAAGAGTACAAAATCTCCAAAAACACCAAAGAAGAAGAACAAAACGTGGACATAACAAACAAAGACTACAAAAATGATCTTAAAAATGTTTAAGGACATGAAAGAAAATTTAGAGAATGAACTAAAGTATATCAGGAAAAAAATGAATAAGCAATATGAGAATAGTAGTTAGGACATAGAAGTTTTAAAAAGGAACCAAACAGAATTACTGGAGTAAAGACTGCAATAACTGAAATGAAAAATTCCCAGAACAATTTCAAAAGCAGTTTGGAGCAGACAGAAGACAGAGACAGTGAATTTAAAGACAAGGCATTTGAGATGAGTCAAGCATTGGAACAGAAAAGAAAAATAATTATAAAATGGAAAAAGAGCCTAAGACACTTCTGGGACACCATTAAACATACCAATATATGCATTATGGTAGTACCAGAAGGAAAAGAAAGAGATAAATAGGCAGAAGAAATACTCAAAGAAATAATGACAGAACTTCTGAAACTTAGCAAAAGACATGGATATGTGGCATCCAAGAAGCCCAGGGAACACCAAACTTGGTAAAAATGAATGAAATAACCCTAGTCATACAGTGACTATCAAATGCAAAAGACAAGGAGAGAGTTCTCAGGGTTGCCAGAGAAATGCAATGTATTATGTACAAGAGAGTCTCAATTACATTGTGTCAATTTCTCATAAAATACCCATGGAAGCAAGATGGCATGGGTTGAAATATTAAAAGGGCTAAAAGAAAAAGACTGCAAACCAATAATTTTTTATCTGGCAAATCCTTCTTTCAGAGCTGAAGCTAAGATTAAGACGTTCCTAGATAAACAAAAATTGAGGGATTCCATCACCACTAGACTTGCCTTACAAGCAATGCCAAGGGAACTTCTTCAGATTAAAAGAAAATGACACTAAGGAGTGGTTCAAAGTATTATAAAGAAATAAAGACTACTGGTAGAGGTAACAATTTGGGTAATTATAAATGCCTGCATTATTGTATTGAATTGTTTGTTATGTAACATTACTTCTCCATACAGGAGCTAAAAGGCAAATGTATAAAAAGTAATGATATTTTCGTTTGTAATAACTGTAATTTTTAACTAAGAAAAAAGAGAAGAGGGGCAACATGGTAGCAGAGTAGGGAGCTCCAAGAGTCAGATCTTCTTACAGTGCAATTAGTGATCACCCAGACCTACCTAAATCACCTGTTTGAGGTGCTCAGGAGACCAGAAGAGCATGCTACATCATCCTTAGAAAATGGAAGGAGGAGACTAACCATCTACAATGAAGATTCCTTAGTAGAGCACTCCATTCCGTGGAGGTTGGCGCCCATCCACTACTGGGGGCACAAGATGCCTCAGGAACTATTATCTGGCTGGACTTGGAAACTCCATTTCCCAAAATTGGGGGAGTAAGAGATGGTCAAGCACTCACTTCAGCTACTGATGAGTAAATTTGGCTGGCTAAAGTAAAATCCTAAGAACAGCTAAAGTTTGAAACTGTACAAGTCAGAAAGTAGACAATAGCTTCCATTTTAACTCTGCTCCCAGCATGGGGGGAAGCAGGGCTGATTGAAAATTACAATGATGTAATTACCAGCTTCTTTCTACCCATGTCAGATAGCTGCCATAGCCTAGGCTCCAACCCCACCTCCAAAAAGGAGGAAGCTCTCCATGTAACTGTAGTTGCTTTCAGCCCACATGGACTATATTATTGGGCTCCAGTGTAGCTACATTCCTGCCCCTAATAGAACAGGAATGGGGGCAGTGTTTCTTCAGCCTCTCTGGGCAACTGCAGATGCTTTCAGCCTGCATGGACTAGATTTTTGGACACTCCTATGGTTCCATTCCCACCCCTGATAGGTAAGGAGGGACATTACTCCCTCATCCTCTCTAGGCAACTGCAGCTGCATTCAGCCCACATGGACTAGACTGATGAACACATTTCTGACTCCATCCCTGCCCCTGACAGTGTGTGAGGAGGAATAATACTCCCCCAGCCTCCTTGAGCAATTGCAGTCACTTTTGGCCTGCACAGACCAAAGATGAGTCAAGCCCAACTAGATTGTTGGGCAGTCCTGTAGCTACTTCCCCACCCCCAATAGGACAGAAAGGGAGCATTGTTTTCTCAACATCTGCAGGCAACTGCAACCACTTTCAGACTGCATGTACTATATTGTTAGATACTCCTGTGGCTCCATCCCACCCCTGACAGAGCAAGAGAGACAGTGCTCCCTCAGGATCTCTGGGCAACTATAGCCACTTTTGGCTCACATGAACTAGACTGTTAGACACATCTGTGGCTACACCCCACTCCTGGCAGGGGAGGAGGGAGTCCAGTGCTTCTTCAGTCTACCTGGGCAACTGTAGTCAGCTTTCACCCACATGGCTTAGTTTGCTGCCCACATCTGTGGCTCCATCCCTACACCAGGCAGGGGAGGAAGTGGTGTGGAGCTTCAGCAGTCTCTCCATGCAACTACAGACAGTCTTAGCCTGTACAGCTTAATCGTTGCCCGTGGCTGTGGCTCCTTCCCAGCCCCTGACATAGGAGAAAGGTGGGAGAACCGTCATAGGTACTTGTGGCAATGCAGGCAACTTTTTTTAAAAAATGAAAATATTTTATTCTTAAATAAGGAGAGTCATCTTAAAGCAAGCACTAAAATAACCTATTAATAATCTGTCCTTTTATAAAAATTGGAGCTGTGATTAAGTAGTTGGTCTCCAAAATATAAAGGAAAGTCTTGAAGTCCTGGGCAACCTTAGGCAAAATGATGGGTTCTGTTTTGGCAACTTTCCACCACTCTTTTCAGTGTCCTGAAGTATTCCACTTGGCCTTGATCTTACCAAAGTTAGGCACCACCCCCTAGAAAATGTCATCTCTTCCTTTCCCCTACTCTCTATCATTCTAGTGGAAGAAGAAACAATTTAATCAATCACTTCACTTTGATTTGAATAAGTTTCAGAATGTATCCCACCTATATATGAATGCAGATTTTCTAAGTCTGAGGATTCAATGGAAAAGACAAACTTAATAAATAGAACAGTTTTACCTAGGGCAAGCCTTGATTGCCAGTTATCCAAAGGATGCTGCTTTGAAGGGTGAATAGATAGTTAACTCTATTTCTTCTCTTCGTCTTAGCCTTGATCTATAAATAAAATATTTATAGCATATCTAAGATATATTGTTACCTCTCTTCATTTACTGAGCTGAGTTTAGATGCCCATTCTAATCAAGCTGAATCTCAAGCTGCTCTAGACAAGAAAATCATTTGTTAATAATAGTAATATTTCATGTTTTTATAATGCACAGACTATTACAGAAGCATTTTGGCATCCTAAATCCAATTGGATTCTCATCACAACCTTTTGAGATAAATAATATTAACCTTATTTTACAGGAAAAAACCTAAGGTTTAGAAACTGAGGAAAAATTCCAGTAGGGCTAGATCAAATTTATCACAATATTGTTAACAAGAATCCTCAATGGCACAGGATATTTTACTCCATATTTAGGTTTTAAAGAATAAAAATCTGTCTGGGACTGAAAGAGTGAAAATCATCTTGGACTGAGAAAAAGCAGCCCTGACATTAATCAGGTTGGGATGACAGACACAGATAAAGCCAGCTGCATAGTTAACAGAAAACAGTTTCTCCCAAGATCATGTAGCAGCTGTAAAATGCCATAAACCCCCACCCCCATCCCCTCTTTGAGTGACTACTGCTTTCTTCCTTATGTCCCAGACCTTCTTTGTTGTATTCATTTATTACTGGAGATACCCAATTGCTAAATCTCCCTTGCGTCATGACTAAATCCCTAGTCAAATTACTCTTCTCTTGATCCTGCTACAGAAACTGTAGCCAATCTAGAACTAATCCTGCCTCCATAGACCCTCCTCAGAATCCTTCAGTGAGAAACCAAACCTTACAAAAGATACTTTCTTCCTCCTTCCAATCAAAGAACAAACCATGATCCTTCTGGTGTGCCTTTCACTTGATTCATTAAGTCAATAAATCTGATTTGTCAGACTACAGGTTTGTTCCAGGTCTTTAGCTAATTAGAATTTAATGCAAAAAAAAAAAAAAAAAAGACACCAAAAGAGAGGTTTTGTTTGTGTTTTTTAAAACATCACTCTTACCCTTCTTATTTTCAATTATCATTCCTGGAGAGTGATTATTCATATTAAGAATAATGATCCATAGACTCTGAAGATTCCTAGATATCAACAGAGGACTCAATTTGGTTTACAGGACAATTTATAATGAATGGAAACTGGACTTAATCATTTTAGAATTATTTACATCAATGGAAGAAGTCAACAGGATGTTCTGTTTAAATCTTGGTGAACAAAAAATTCAATTAACCAGAATCCCTTTCTCTGAGCATTTCAATTAACCAAGATTTCATTACATCTGTGTTTATTCTCTGAATGCTGTTATCATTTCCTTTGTTATTGCATCTTTTAGATTACAACCTTTAAGAGATCATGGAGCCCTTCTGTGCAAAGATCAATATAGTGCTAACAAAGCAGATTGCTGTTTGCTAATAAATACTTTCTAATGATGATGGCAATAGTAGTAGTAGTGGTGGTATTGATGATATGGTCAGGCCTTGATTGAAGAGAATGAACTGTGAGTGTTCTGGTGACAATTCAAAAGTACCCTTGCTGTTGGAAGAAACTGGAAAATAGTTAGAAACTTCCCTGTTAATGAAGCATTTCCTTTTTTAATTTCTCCTTCCCAACCATAGTCATATTTTGTTAAAGGAAGTCAATAATAAGAGATAATATAAAACAGTTTGAGATAGCATTGGTTTTATAACATTTCCCAGCATTTCAACAATGCTAGGCACTAGAGCTTTTAAGTATAAAATTGTACTAAATTGTATTAATATAGTGACTTTCTAGATTACATTTTAATAGTATGTACCAGCTATGTAATAGTTTTGAGGATAGTGATTTCTGTCATGTGAAATTTTTGTGTTTTTTTCCCCAGTGTTTACTGCCACATAACATTGGCATGGTAATCTTCAGAATGAGATACTTCTGAATTTATTTGAATGATATCCCTCTCATCTGTATCCTACATTCTAAAATCAGTCTCTTCAATGTCTGTTTGACACATTCGGCAAAGACCTGCTCATGTCTTCCTTCCTAGAAAACTTTCCCATCTTCTTTTTGTCTAGTGAGAGTATTCTCAAGCCTTTCCCAGATAGTTTAATCTATAGCATTCTCTCCATTCTTTGAAATCCCATTGTAAGCACTACCACGCTTCTTTCTTTTACCTTCTCTATAATTATTTTTCATGTATATAGGACTTGTCTCTCTCTTTAAATTTAAAGTGTAATGAGAGCAGAGACCAGGTCTTTTAATAATTATATTTCTCTTACAGCAAATATCTAGCCCAGAACTAGGCACTTATTAGGAGAGATTGAGAAAGAATCAGATTATTGTGTATCAATGGTTACCAAAAATTTACCAGTGTCAATATTTCTCAAAGTGATTTATATACATAGACAACAAATTGTTCTTTGATTCACAAAAAACAAGTCACCTCTAGATTTTCAAGAGCTGATAATTAAGACACCTCATATATATTAATAGATGGAGCAAGGATCGTTTTTCAAACCCTCTCTCCAGATTCTTTCTGCAGCTTGTGATGAGCTGTTTTTGGAAACTGCTTTAGAAATGAAAAGGGAAAGTCTTGGTCTGCAGGGACAGGATCAGCTTTCTTCCCCGTGCCTGGCAGAGACTGTGGCTGACTTACATATAAAGCTTTAAATCCAACTGGATTCATGGTGCCTAAGCTGCTTCTGGAACTAAAAGGGGTTCTTCCATAGCAGGTTACCCAGAGCTAAAAGAATTGAGTGTGATGGGAATTACAAATAGCAGGGAGAAAATGAAGAAAACAAAAGTCAAAGAAAAACAGTGAAGGTGGCAAATTCCTGTATTTTCCTTGGTTAGGTATAGTTTGGGAAAAGAGAGAAAAGAAAACTACAACTTTAGCCAGGAAAAATGTAAGAGAAAGTGTACTTGTTAAACATGGCAACAAAAATCTCATTGAGAAAATTCTAGGTCAACTTATCACTTCATACCTTTATAACTGTCTGATTCTGTGATGGTACTAAGAGATCCATAAGTATAAAGGGCAGGAGAGGGAAACTTAAGCTACAAATGCCAGGATTGTCAAGTACCAGGTATAACTATTATTAGAAGGGAACAGAAACAGGGTTATTTTTTATATACATTTTTATTTTTTTAATATACTTAGATTACACAAATGTTACATGAAAAATATAGGGGATTCCCATATACCTGGCTCCCTAGCCCTCTCACATTTTCCCACATTAACAACTTCCTTCATTAGAGTGGTACATTTGTTGCAATTGATGAACACATTTTGGAGGATTGCCACTAAGCGTGGATTATAGTTTACATTGTAGTTTACACTCTTTCCTGCATAATTTTGTAAGTCATTAAAATATATATAATGACCTGTATCTGTCATTGCAATGTCATTCAGGACAATTCCCAAGTCCCAAAAATGCCCCATAACAACTATTTTTCCCTCTCCCTCCCCTCAGAACCTCCAGTGGCCACTGCCTCCACATCAATGATAAATGTTCTTCCATTGCTTAAAAGGAGTCTATTTGGAATATAATTTGGGCCTCAGATTTCAGTACAGGAGACTCTCAGATTCTAGGAACTGTCTTACACCAACCCAACTTTAAGGTCTTCTGTCTCTCAAAAGAGAGCCAGAGGAGATTGAACCTAGCAAATCTTAAATGTAAATAAATATAAATATAACTTTGCTTGGAGGAACCAAAATGTAAACAACCTGCTTTTGGATAATGAAGAGTTGATGTTTACTAGCACTCCTGTTCATGTGCATAGTGCTATTTACTTTGTGAAGCACTTTAACCTTTTTTATCCCTACCACAAAGTTAAGGTGAGTAGGGCAGGGATTTTTCTTAATTTAAAGATGAATTAATTTAAGGCATTAATTGTATAATGGCTTTGTAAGGATACTGTTTGAGCTTTTAAATGGGAGGCCTGCAAATAGAACCCAGTTTTCTCTGAACACGGTATTCTTTTTCCAACTTCATGATCAATGCTAGTAAACGAGGAGCCCACTTGGCTTTCATACACAGGTGTCCAAAATATTTCATGTTTTCAAATATATTTATTTTAAAAGATAATAGATCTAATGGTGATGAAAGACAATGAAAACAATTTATTTTATTTGTTATTTTTGTTATTTTATTATTTTTATTTATTTTGCTTCATTTTGGGGAAGTTTTGGATTGCAGAAAGATCACAACTGTGGCGGGGGAGGATCACTGGTGTGGGGTGTTGGTGATGGGAGAATGTGTAGGGAGGAGTGCACCTGGGGCATGCCTCTATGGCATATAAATATGTTCAAGTGGTCTTAGGGTGTTGTCATGGCGAGTGGAGACCCACACATTAACTGACAGAATATTAAATTCCAATCCTAGAAATTTCTGCTACATTCTCTAATAGAGTAGCAAAAATCCCCCTAGTACATGGGCAGTGCCTAGCAAAGGAGGACAAGCCATTACACCAAACCTTTGATATTGATGGTTGTACTTATGAACCTCGTTCTTGTAAAATTGAAACTTAGCTTAGTATTATATATTGCCTAAGAGTTACCTCATGAAATCCTCCTTGTTGCTCAAATGTGGCCTTTCTATACACAAAACTCATCATATAAATGCACTACTCCTCCCACCCTTAGCTTCGGACATGACTCCCAGGGATGAGCCTCCCTGGCACTGAGGGATTATTACCAAGCACCAACTAATGATGCATTTGGAAAAGGACCTTGACCAAAAGGGGAAATATTAAATAAAAATGAGTTTTTATGGCTAAGAGATTTCAAAGTGATTCAGAAGACCATTCTAGAGGTTATGCCTATGTATGTCTCAGGAGGATCTCATTAACTGCCACAGTAAACAGTATCTTAAGCAGGGGTGTTCCTGAGGGCTCTAGAGACATCTAGACACTATAAACAGGGCAGAAAATCTCAGTAATTAGGCACCCTGTCAGTGAGCCTTACCTTGGAATATAGGCTCCCCAATGTAACAGAGTTAGACTCATTTATAATTTCCCTCCACATGGTTCTTCTGTCCCTTTTATTTGAACCTATAATTAGCACTATACTCATTAAATATATGTCCTAGAGACTTAAATCTTTGGTCTCTTCATATGCTGGTTGAGCCCTGAATCTCAGCAGAGTTGCAAATCATACTCTCCAGTTCCTTGGACTCGCCCGGGAAAACTAACAAAAAGATGATGATGGACAATGCCCATCCCCAAAAAACAGAGAGTATTTACAACTGCAAGCAAGACAGTTCCATCCATCTGCCCCATGGGATCTAAGCTACCTCTCAATCAGAAACAGAGTGGGCATCACCATTTCAAAATCCTCAAGGTTAAGGAATGAACAAACATAAGGGGGGAATGCAAATATGGACTAAAGTACAATTATTATTATTCTGGCAATGGAATAACTTTTAACATTGATATGAATCCAGTGGCCACCAGAGTTTCTGAGGGGAGGAAGAGGGAAGAATAGGAGTCACATGGGGCATTTTGGGGGACATTGGAATTGTCCTGCATGACATTGCAATGACAGATACAGGCCATTATACATTTTGTCAAAACTTATAAAATTATTATGGTGCAAAGTGTAAACTCTATAGTAAACTATTGACCATGGTTAGTAACAATGCTTCAATGTGTTCATCAATTGTAACAAATGTACCACACTAATATAAGTTGTTATTAATATTGGAAAATGTAAGAAGGGGAGGGAGTTGGGTATGTCGGAATCTTCCTATATTTTCAATGTAACATTTATGTAATCTAAATCTTCCTACAAAATAAAACAATATAAAACAAGAAATTAAAATATATATGTATTTAAGAACCTCAGAACTTAAGGGTAATATTGCTACCATGCAGAATCGTGATTTTCTCTTTCTTTGACCAAAAGCAGGAAGAGGAGACAGAAAAACAATAATGAGCCACATACCCACTTTCACCTCACCTAGGACCTAACTGATCATTTGTATGAGTATAATTCTACGAAGAAACAGGAAGCACAGTCCTCATGAATGTTTCCTGGCCACTCAGCTTCTCTGAGAACAATGGCCACTAAAGGCATTTTTGCACCTTAGCATGATATAGCAAAAAGCAAAGCTATGAGAAAATGGCATATGGTTTCTTATGCGATTAGGGAAAGGAGAAAGGCAAATGTGATGGCATGTCTGGAAAAGGCAAAGCCAGTGACAGGTGGGGAGAGGGCAGTGGGGTGCCCAAGCATGGTTGGGGATCAGGGCTGCAGAACATATGACTGCACTGGACAAAAAATAGGTGAAAAGTAGAGAACAGGCTTTTCATTCATATTTGGAGACAAAAGTCCCACTCACAACCTTCAGTGCACTTCTAATAAAGCAGCCATTTTTCAAGACCCCCTTCTTTACCCCCTTTCTCCAGAATATCAAAACTCCAACCTCTAACACAAAACCTACTCTTCTACAGAATTTTTTCCCTTCATGCATGATGCAAAAAATCCATTAGATTTGATCAATTCGGCTTAGAACTTGGAACCCACTGTTTATTCCACACAAATCATATCAAAGCCTAATGGCATATCAAAATTTCATTTTGTTAAGTGACTTCAATTCTTTTCTTTCCACTCTAATCTTCAGATCAAGAGCCATGTTTTGTTTTCTTGTTGAAGGCCCTGTACAGACACCCAGACAGGACTCTCAGTACTCACCCAAGACCCATGAGAGCTTGATAAACATGTGAAGCCTTTAGATGCAATGCCATTTCTTCCCCAAATCAAACCAATTCAGCCAAGAATACTGCCTTTGGGGACTGTATAACACAGGGAATCCAGTGGTGGATGATGGACTGTGGTTGACAGAACAAATATGAGAACATTTTCTTATGAACAATAACAAATATATAATACTGATATAAGATGTTAATAATTGGGTAGGTTGGGGTGAAAATATACCAAATGTAAGATATGGACTATAGTTAATGTTAATATTTTGACTATGCTCCTGCCTAGTTTGTAAAAAATGTTTCGCAACAATGCAAGTTGTTGGTGGTGGGGAGATATATGGGAGCCTTGTATGATGATATGCATGTTTGTTTTGTAAATTCACAAATTTTACTATACACTTATGGTTTATGTATGTTCATGTATAAATGATATACTTCAATAAAATTTTATTTATAAAAGAATGCTATATTTATTTCAGGCTCCTGAAAGAGCATCTTGGAGAGAAAGAAGTTGAATTGTCACTCATCTTTGACTCAGTGGTGGAGGCTGACCTGGCAAATTATACCTGCCATGTAGAAAACCGAAATGGACGGAAACATGCCAGCATTGTGTTGCGTAAAAAAGGTATTTATTGTTACACCTATGTTTTGTTTAACTGCCAAACAACGACTGAACTGAGGTTAGATATGTTTCATGACCCTGTGTTATTATTTAGCATAAACTTCAAATACAATCAAAAACCTCCTGTGTGGAAAAACACAAGGTCTTATTATTTAGCCAGCGGAGACAGAAATAGCCTTGAGATTTAAAGTAGATACATTTCTCTCCAGAACCATGAAGTAACCACTAGCAGACCTTAAATCTTCTAATAATCTAATCTGATGCTAGAAACCAAGGCACACGTCAAACTGCCAACTCACATGGCTTCTGTAAAAAGTGTCTAAATCATGCATAACTGATAATATTAATCCTCATCTTCCTGACCTCTATATATTAGTATCCCCTGGGTTTAGGTCTCAAACTTCCCGGCTTCTCACTCATCCCCTAGGTAATGTCACTTTGTCTCAATGTCATGGTTTTGCTTAACATTTAATGCTGATAACTCCCAAATTTACAACTCTAGCTTAAACTTCTCACCTGCACTCCAGAATTATACATCCAATTGCATACTCAATAACTCCATTTAGACATCTAATAGGCATATCAAACTTAGCTCGCTTATTCCAAACTGGATACCTGATTTCTCCTCCTACAACTGATCCTCCAGTTGCCTTCTCCATATTGGTAAATGGCATAACCATTCTCACAGTTGATCAAGACACATTCTCACAGTTGATCAATATCTATGGAGATATTCTTGAATTTTCTTTTCTCTACACACATCCTTGTATCTAGTCCACCAGCAAATCCTATGGTTGTACTTTCAAAAGGTATTCAGACTCTGAATCTAGGAGAGTCAAGATGGTGACAGAGTAAGGTGCTCCAAGAGTCAGCTCATCTTACAGGGCAGTTAGTAATCCCCAGAGCTATCTAAAGCACTTATTTGGGGGCCCCAGACAACCGGGAGAACATCCTGCAACATCCTTGAAAGTATGGAAAGAGGAGACTGTCCATCTGCAGAGAAGATTCGTGAATAGAGCCCTCCATGCCACCAAGGCTGGTGCCCATGGCTCAAGCCGCCTCCAGAGCTATGGAGTTGGAAACTCTTTCCCAAAAACAGGAGAGGAAGACAAGGTGTGGCACTGACTTCAGCTACTGATTTTTAAATTCAGCTAGATAAAGTATAATCCTAAGAATAGCTAAAGTTTAAACCTGTCCAAGTGAGAAAGAGGCCAGTAGCCACCATTTTAACTCTGCCCTTGGCATGAGGGAAAACAGGGCTGATTGAAAATCACAGTGTTGGTAGGCATCAGCTTCTTTCCACCCAGATAGGATAGCAGCTCTAGCCTAAGCCCCAGCCCCACCTCTGGCAGGGAGGAAACTGGGGGGACCTGCACCACGTCTCTGAGAAACTGCAAGCCACACCGCAGAGGCTGGTGCCCTCCTACTCTGGAGGCGCATGCCATCTCAGGAGCTATTCCATGGCTGGAGTTAGAACAAGGGAAGAGATGGTTGCCCACTGACTTCAGCTACTGATTGGTAGACTTGGCTGGCTGAAATGTAACCTTAAGAACAGCTAGGGTTTGAACCTGTCCAAATTGGAAAGAGGCTGGTAGCCACCATTTTGACTCTGTCCCGGGCATGAGGAGAAGCCTGGCATACTGAAAATCACAGTGAAGTTAGGGACTGGCTTCTTTCCACCAAGATCAGACTGCAGCCCTAGCCTAGGCTCCAGCCCCACCTCCATCAGGGAGGAAGCTGGCGAGACCTGCACTAGGTTCTCCAGGCAACTGCAGGTGATTTCAGCGGGCACAGACTGAATAGTCAGACACCTGGAGCTACATCCCTACACCCCAATAGGATAGGATAGAAGTGGGGTTTCCTCAGGCTTTCGGGGCAACTGCAGGCAGTTTCAGCCCACAAGACTGGTTTGCTGAGTGCCTTCGAGTCCATCTCCATCTCTGCCCCCCGATAAGATAAAAGAGGGCTGGTGTTTCCCCAGCCTCTCAGGGCAACTGCAGGCGCTTTTTACCTGCACAAACCTGGCTGTTGGGCACCTGTGGCTCCACCACCACCACCAATAAGACAAGAGAGAGATTGTGTTTGCCCAGCCTCTCTGGGAAATTGCAGATGTTTTTGACATACACATCCTGTACTGATGAGTACTTGTGGATCCACCCACACCCTCCAATAGGAAAGAAGGGGGCTGTTGTTACCACAGCCTCACCAGTAATGGTAGGCACTTTTGGTCTGCACAGACTGGACTGTGGGATGCCTGTGGATCCACCCCCACCACCCAGTAGGATAGGAGGGGGCTGGTGTTTCCTCAGCCTCTCTGGGCAACGACGGGTACTTTCGGCCTATCGGGACTGAACTGTGGTTCCAGTCCCACCCCCTAAAGGGCAGAAGGGACAGCACTCCCTCAGCCTCTCAGGGCAACTGCAGGTGTATTCAGTCCAAACAGATTAGATTGTTGAGCACTCCAGAGGGTCCATCCCCACCCCTGAAAGGGATGGGGGCCGGTGCTACGTCAGTTTATCTTGGCAATTGTGGTCATTTTGAACCTACACAGCATAGATTTCCACCCAAAACTGCAGCTCTATCCCTGCTCCAGGTAGAGGACAAAGGGGTGTGAAGCTTCATCAGTCTCTCTGGTAAACTACAGAAAGTCTTCCTGCATAACTTGGATTATTATACATGGCTTCAGCTCTGTCTTTACCCCTGGCAGAGGAGAAACTTGGGAAAAGCTGAATCAATTCCTGTGGCAACATGGGCAAATTCAGCCTCCATAGCTTACAGCACCAACTATATCCATGGCTCCTACTACACAACCAGCAAAGGAGAAAAGACAAGAAAGCCCTAAACTAAAGTGAGAAACTGGACCCAGAATAAATACATCTAGTAAGCCAGATGCCAAGATACCAACAAAAAATTACAATCCATACCAAGAACAAGAAGATATGGCCCAGTTAAAGAAAAACGATAAGCCTGATGACATAAAGAAGTTGAGACAACTAATCATAGATGTTCAAATAAATCTCCTTAATAAATTCAATGAGATGGCTAAAGAGATTAAGGATATTAAGAAGACACTGGCTGAGCACAAAGAATAATTTGAAGGCATATATAAAAAATTAGCAGATCTTATGGGAATGAAAGTTGCAATAAATGAAATAAAAAATACACTGGAGGCATATAACAGCAGATTTGAGGGGGCAGAAGAAAGAATCGATGAGCTTGAAGACATGGCCTCTGAAAGCAAACACACAAAAGAACAGATGAAGAAAACAATGGGAAAAAATTAAACAGGGTCTCATGGAACTAAATGACAGCATGAGATGTGCAAACACTCATTTCAAGGGTGTCACAAAAGGAGAAGAGAGGGAAAAGGGGGCAGAAGGAATATTTGAAGAAATAATAGTAGAAAATTTTCCAACCTTATTGAAAGACATAGATATCTGAGTGCAAAACGCACATCTTATTCCCATCTGAATAAATCTGAATAGATCAACTACAAGACACATACTAATCAGAATGTCAAGTGCCAAAGACAAAGAGAGAATTCTAAGTGCGGCAAGAGAAAAGCAATGCATAACATATAAGGAGTACTCAATAAGATCAAGTGCCATTTTCTCATCAGAAACCATGGAGGCAAGAAGGCAGTGGTATATACTGCAAGAAAGAAATTGCCAAGAAAGAATTTTATATCCAGCAAGATTATTTTTCAAAATGAGGGTGAGTTTAGAATATTCACAGATAAACAGAAACTGAGAAAGTTTACAACAAAAAGACCGGTTTTGCAGGAAATACTAAAGTAAGTGTTACCACTGAAAAGAAAAGATAGGAGAGAGAGGCTTGGAAAAGAGCCTAGAAATGAAGAATGTATCAGTAACAGTAACTAAAAGTGTCAAAAGACTGGTGAAAATAAAATGACAGATAAAACACAAAGGTCAAAATGGATGAAATAAGATCTGCTTTTACAGAAATAACATTGAATATTAATGGATTAAACTCCCCAATCAAAAGAAACAGACTGGTGGAATAGATAAGAAAATATGAGCCATCCATATGCTATAAGCAAGAAACTCACCTTAGATGCAAGGATACTAATAGATTGAAAGTGAAAGGTTGGAAAAAGATATTCCATGCATGCAGTAACCAAAAAAAAAAAAAAAAAAAAGCTGTGGTACTTATATCAGATGAAATAGACTTTAAAAGCAAAACAGCTATTAGAGAGAAGGAATGGCATTACATATTAATAAAAGGGATGATTCACCAGGAAGAAATAACAGTCATAAATGTATGTGCACCTAACCAGGATACTCCAAGATACTTGAGACAAACACTGGCAAACCAGAATGGAGAACTAGACATCTCTACAATAATAGTTGGAGACTTCAATACACCACTCTCAGCATTGGCTAGATAATTTGGGTAGAGGATCAATAAAGAAAGAGAGAGCTTGAATAATATGATAAATGGACTAAACCTAATAGATATATACAGAACATTACACCCCAAAACAGCAATATATACATTCCTTTTTTGAATATATTCTTTATTTATTTTTAAAAGATACTTAGATTACAAAAAAAGTTACATAAAAAACTTTAAGAGATTCCCATATGCCCCACTCCCCACACCTCCCACTTTTCCCCACATTAACAACTTATTGCATTAGTGTGGTACATTCATTGCAATTGATGAGCACATTTTGAAGCATTGCCACTATGCATGGATTATAGTTTACATTGTAATTTACACTCTCTCCCATTCAATTCTCTAGGTTTTGGCAAGATATATAATGGCATGTATCTGTCATGCAGTGTCACTCGGGTCAATTCCAAGTCCTGAAAATGCCCCCATATTGCACCTCTTTTTCCCTCTCCTTGATTACAGCATCTCCAGTGGCCACTGTCTCCACATCAATGATATAATTTCTTCTATTGCTAGAATCATAATGTCTATAGTAGAATACCAGTAAGTCTACTTTAGTCCATAGTTAATTCCCCAAACCTGAGGATTCTGGGTTGGTGATGCCTACTCCACCTCTAAATGAGAGGAGGCTTCAATCCCATATGGCTGATGGATGGGACTCTCTTGCTTGCAGCTGCAGACACTCTTGGTTCCTTGGTGTGGTGGCTGTCCATCCTCATCTCTTTGTTGGTTTTCCTGGATGAGTCCAACAAACTGGAGAGTAGGTGTAGCAACTCTGTTGAGGCTCAGGGCCCAGCTGGCACATGGACAGCCCAGAGATTAAAGTCTCTTGGATGTACAACCAATAACTTCAGCACCAACTATAGGTTCAAATAAAAGGACAGAAGAGGCATGTGTAGAGAAGTCATATCTGAGTCCAGCTCTGTCACACTCGGGAGCACAAACTCCAAACTAGGTCCCACTGGCAAGACACCAAACTCTGGAGCTATCCTCCATGACTGTAGGACCTGGGTGTCTCTGGAGCCCTCGGGAGCCCCACTCTTTGGAGTAGTATCCACCTTGGCTGTCTATGAAATCCTGCTGAGACGTGCATAAGCGTTACCTCTCTGATGACCTCCTGACTCCCTTTGAAGTCTCTTAGCCATATTCACTCATTTGTATTTACCTTCCCCAGCCCCCTTTTATTCAAAGTATTTTTCCAGTTGTGTCACCAGGCAGTGCTTGGTAGTAATCCTTCAGTGCCAGGGAGGCTCATTCCCAGGAGTCCTGTCCCTCACTGCGAGGGAAGGTAATGCATTTATATGCTGAGTTTGGCTTATTGAAAGGCCACATTTGAACAACAAGGAGGTTCTCAGGAGGTAACTCTTAGGCACTCTACAACACTAGGCTAAGTTGCAAATTCAAGGGCAAAAGGCTCATAAGCATAGTCATCTATATCAAGGGCCCATGAATTGACATATTTCTTCATTAGGCATTGCCCCTGTACTTGGAGGATTTTTGCTGTTCCATTAGAGAATGTGGCAGAGCTCCCCAGGATGGGAATTCAATAATTTTTCAGCTGTTGTGTGAATCTCTACCCATTGTGGCAGTGCCCCATGAACATTTGAAGATATTTGTATACCATATATGTATGCCCAGGTGAACTTCCTCCCATGTATCCCCCATCACTGACACCCCACCCCATTGATCCTCCCCTGCCATAGTTGTAACCTTTCTGTGATCCAAAACCTCTTCAAAAATGAAGCCAAGAATATTGCCAAATTTGATTAATAGGAAAATGAAATAACAATGATAAGTTTAAACATAAAAAATAAAATGCATAATAATTTAGAGAAACTAAAACTAAAATAAAGTAAAAATATTGGGTATTAAAAATGAAAAACATTAAAAAATAAAATAATTTAAAATATATTTTTTTGACATTTTGCCTTTCATCACTGTAGCATCAGTTGTTCTGCACAGTGGCATTTTCTTCCATTTCTTCCACAGTGTCTTACTTTTTAAAAATTTTGTATTGTATTCAGAGAAGTTTTAGGTCACAGTAAGGTTACATACACAATATAGGGGACTCCCATACACCCAACAACCTCCCCCTTTTCCCTTTTCCCTATTAATAATCTTTTTACATGTGGATGGTGCATTTGTTACAACTGATGTATAAATATTGAACCATAGCTACCAACCATGGTCAATGGTTTATTTTATGGTTTACATTTAGACCATACCCTTTTATAATTTTTTCCTGAAATTTAATATGGCCTGTATACATCATTGCATGATAATGCAGAACACTTCCATTGCCCCCAATACCCTCTTTTCAATCTTGTGTATTCCTCCCTTGCCCTCCCCCTGGGCCCATGGAGACCACCAGGCTTCACTCCTTGAAGGACAATATTCATAGATACTTGCAAGAACACTGAGGGCTGGACACATTAGTATGTCCTCCCCTATTAGGAACTGCCCATGCTCTTGAGAGACACATCCCCCCATTTGAGAACATATCGGGCCTCCCAAGCATGGGAGTTCAACTCTTTCCCACTCATAATGTGGGTCTCCCCCCACTGATACAGCACACTATGACAAAATGAACACTCGCACATTCTCTAGATGACTGTCCCAGGTGCACCCTGTCCCAAATGCCCCTCCCCCATTCAACACCGTAAACCACTAACCCTTCCTTGTCATATTGCCAAAAGAGTATTCTCAACATTGTAGTTTGGCCAACGTACCCACCTATCCCCGGTGTTCACCTATTCCCTCCCCCAACACTCCTCCCAGTTCCTTGGACCATCCAAACCATCCTCCCCACCCTACCCCCTGTCAAGCTTGCACTGCCCAATGAAATAATATCCCTACAACCCTGTCATATCTCTTCACTGCACAACTACTCACTTCCACCTTATCATAGATTTTGCCTATATGGGCCTTGGCTCACAACTTTCTTCTCCCTTCCTATTTTCTGTAAACCTATCATCCAGACTCTAGCTGTCTGTGTCAGCCCCATTTGCTTAATTCATATCAGAGAGGTCATGTAATATTTGTACTTCAGTGCCTGGCTTGCTTCACTCAACATAAGGTCCACAAGATTCATTCATTGTTATCCCGTGTGTTAGTACTGTATTCCTTCTTACAGATGAGTAATATTCCATTGTATGTATATGCCACAATTTGTTTACCCATTCATCTGTTGAGGGACATTTGGGTTGATTCCAACTTTTGGCAATAAGGAATAGTGAATAGTGCCACTATGAACATTGGTGTTCATAACAACACAAGGACACTGTTCGTGTCCTTGCTTTCAGTTCTTCTGGGTATATACCCAGCAGTGGAATTGCTGGGTCATATGGCAGATCTATACTTAGTTATTTGAGGAACTGCCACACTGTCCTCCACAATGGCTGCACCATTCTACATTCCCACCAGCAGTGGATAAGGGTTCCCATTCCTCCTCATCCTCTCCAACACTTGTAGTCCTCTGCTTTTTTAATGGCCACCAGTCTAATGGGTGTAAGATGGTATCTCATTGTAGTTTGGATTTGCATTTCCCTAATAGCTAGTGATGTTGAGCATCTTTTCATGTGCTTTTTAGCCATTTGTATTTCTCCTTTGTAGAAGTGCCTGTTAAAATCACTTGTCCATTTTTTAAATGGGTTGTTTGTCTTTTTATTTTCGAGATATAGGATTTCTTTATATATGCTGGATGTTAGACTCCTATCAGGTATATGTTTTGTTTTGTTTTGTTTTTTTTAATTTATTTATTAATTAATTAATTTATTTATTTTTTTATTATGGGTAAAAATCAAAATTCTCACAATACATACAAACATTTGCAAAATGATATGTAAATATATATGCATATATGTGTATTTGCTTACAAAAATGTTATATATATATATATATATATATATATATACATATATTTTAAGAGGTGCTTAGATTACCTAAAATATAACCGGAACCTACTGGGATTCCCATGTTGCCCACCTCCCACACCTCCCACCACATCCAACACAAACATCTCCCACAGTGTGACCCACCAACCTCAATGAACTTACACATCCTGGAGCCTTGCCACCAACCATAGACCACAGTTCACACTGTAGACCACACTCTCTCCCACTCAGTTATGAGTGGTGTGTGCTGATTTAAAATGGCCTGCATCCATTGCCACAACAGTACTCAGGACAACCTCCAACTCCCAAAGAAGCCCCTGTATTTCAACTGCTCATCCCCTCCCTACCCAAAAACTGTCAAGTGGCCACTGGCTCCACCTCATTGTTATAATTTCTTGCATTGCAAGAATCACCATATATGAGCAAGAGAATACCATCAAGTCCACTCTAGTCCATAGTTCTTCCCCCAATCCAGAGGCGACTGGGATGGTGATGTCCACTCCAACTCCAAGTGAGAGAGGGCTTATATCCCATGGATATGGTGGGTGGGATGATCCTGCCTGCAGATGTAGGCCCTCTCCATTCCCTGGGATGGCCATTTCCCATCGTTGTCTCCTCACCAGGTGACTTGGATGAGTCCATTGAGCTGTAGGGTAGGAGTTGCAGCTCCACCTAGATTTCATGCACACCTGGCACATAGGTAGGCGGGAGGCTCCAGTCTCTGGAAGTATACCTAAGAAACTCCAGCATCACATGTAGGTTTGAATAGAAGGGACTGGTGAACCATGTGCAGATATATGTTTACCAAATATTTTCTCCCTTTGGGTAGGCTGTCTTTTCATTTTCTTGACAAACTCCTTTGAGGTGCAAAATGTTTTAATTTTGAGGAGGTCCCAATTATCTATTTTTTCTTTCACTGCTCATGCATTGGGTGTGAAGTTCATGAAGCCATTTCCTATTACAAGGTCATGTAGATGCTTCCCTACATTATCTTTCAAGGTCTTTATGGTCTTGTCTCTTATATTTAGATCTCTGACCCATCTTGAGTTGATTTTTGTATGAGGTGTGAAATGGTGTTCCTCTCTCATTCTTTTGGATATTGATGGGTTCTCAAAGCACCATTTGTTGAAGAGGCCATTCTCTCCCAGTTGAGTGGGCTTGGTGGCCTTGTCAAATATCAGATGACTGTATATGTCAGGATCTATATCAGAGCTCTCAGTTCAGTTCCATTGGTCAGTATGTCTATCCTTGTACCAATACAATGCAGTTTTGACCACTGTAGCTTTGTAGTATGCTTTACAGTTAGGTAGTGTGATTCCTCCGATTTCATTTTTCTTTTTCAATATGTCTTTGGCTGATCCAGGCCTCTTGCCCTTCCAAATAAATTTCATAGTGAGGTTTTCCAATTCAGTCAAAAAATGCTGTATTGATTTTTATTGGGATTGCATTAAATCTGTATATTAGTTTGGATAGGAGAAACATCTTAATGAAGTTTAGTCTTCCTGTCCATGTACAGGGAATATTCTTCCATTTATTTAAGTCTTCTTTGATTTCCTTTAACAGTGCTGTGAAGTTTTCTGTATATAAGTCATTTACATCTTTAGTTAACTTTATTCATAGGTATTTGATTTTTTTAGTTACTATTGTGAATGATATTTTTTTCTTGATTTCCTCCTCAGATTGTTCGTTATTGGTGTTACAGAAATGCTACTGATTTTTGTGCACTGATCTTATAACCTGTGACTCTACTGAACTCATTCATAAGCTCTAGAAGCTTTGTTGTAGATTTGTTAGGGTTTTCTATTATAGGATCATGTCTTCTGAAAATAGTGAAATTTTTACTTCTTCCTTTCCAATTTGGATGCCTTTTATATCTTTTTCTTAACTCAGTGCTTGAGTAAGCACTTCTAGCACAATGTTAAATAGGAGCATTGATAGTGGGCATCCTTGTATTGTTCCTGATCTTAAAGGGAAAGCTTTTAAGATTTCACTATTGTATATGATGTCAGCTGTGGGTTTTTCATATATGCCCTTTATCATGTTCAGAAAGTTTCCTTCTATTCCTATCTTTTGCAGTGTTTTTATCAGGAAAGGGTATTGTATTTTGTTGAATGCTTTTTCTGCATCTATAGAGATGATTATTTCATTTTTTTTCTTTTGATCTGTTTATGTGGTGTATTACATTGATTGGTTTTCTTATGTTGGACCATCCTTTCATATCTGGGAAGAAACACATTTGATCATGATGTATAAGTCATTTGATGTGTTGTTGAATATGATTCACAAGTATTTTGTTGAGAATTTTAGCATCTAGATTCATTAGAAAGATTGGTCTGTAATTTTCCTTTCTTGTGGCATCTTTGTTTGGCTTTGGTGTTAGTGTAATGTTGGCATCATAGAATGAGTTGGGCATTTCTGCAACTTCTATTTTTTTGTAAAAGATTAATCAGGATTGGTGTGAGTTATTTCTGGAATATTTGGTAGAATTCACCTGTGAAGCTGTCTTCTTAGTTGGAAGGATTTTTATGACTGATTCTATTTCTTTACTTGTGATTGGTCTGTTGAGTTCATCAATTGCTGCTTGTGTATTTCTGGAAATTTGTCCATTTCCTCTCAATTATCCTTCTTGCTGGCATATAATTTTTCAAAGTACCCTCCTATGGTACTCTTTATTTCTGTGGGGTCGGTGCTGATATCCCCTTTCTCATTTCTTATTTTGTGTATTTGCATCTTCTTTCTTTTTTTTCTTTGTTAGTCTAGCTAAGGGTTTGTCAATTTTATTGATCTTCTTGAAGAACCAGCTTTTGGTTTTGTTTATTTTTCCTAGTGCTTTCTTATTTTCAATTTCATTTAGTTCTGCTCTAATCTTTGTTATTTCCTTCTTTCTACTTCCTTTTGAGTTGGTTTGTTGTTCTTTTTCTCATTCCTCCAGGTATGCAGTTAGGTGTTTCTTCTTTTTTGATATATGCATTTATGGCTATGAATTTCCCTCTTAGTGTAGCTTTTGCTGCATCCCATAGGTTTTGATATGTTGTCATTTTCATTCATTTCAAGGTAGTTACTGATTTCTTTTGAAATTTCCTCCTTGACCCACTGTTTGTCTAAGAGTGTGTTGTTTAACTTCCATAACTTTGTGCCTAATCTGGTTCTCTGGCCCTTACTGATTTCCAGCTTCATTCCATTGTGGTCAGAGAAATTACTTTGAATAATTTCAAAGTTTCTGAGTTCATCGAGAATTTTTCTGTGGCCTAGCATGTGGTCTATCCTGGAGAATGACCCATGTGCACTCAAGAAGAATGTATATCGCACTGTGTTTGGGTGTAGTGTTCTGTATATGTCTATTAGGTCCAGCTCTTCTAATATATTATTCAGAGTCTTTGTTTCTTTATTGATTTTCTGTTGAGATGTTTTGTCTAATGGTGATAATGGTGTATGAAAATCCCCCTCTATAATTGTAGAGGAATCTATTTCTCAACTTAGTTTTTCAAATGTTTGCCTCATGTATTTTGAGGCACCCTGGTTAGGTGCATAAATGTTTATGATTGGTTTTTCTTCTTGAAAGATTACCCATTTTACTAATATATAGTGTCTATCTTTGTCTTTTACAATAGTTTTGCATTTTAAGTCTATTTTGTCCAATACTAGTATAGCTACTCCTGCCCTTTTTTGGTTATTGTTTGCTTGTAAGATTATTTTCCATCCATTCACTTTCAGCCTCCTTGAATCCCTGAGTCTAAGGTGGGTTTCTTGTAGACAGCATATACATGTGTCATATTTCCTTATCCATTCTGCCAATCTGTGTCTCTTGACTGATGACTTTAATCCATTAACATTCAGTGTTATTACTCTCAAGGAATGACCTACATTAGCCATGTTTTCTTTGTGTTTATGTATGTCACATGTTGTTTTTATTTACATTTTATCTTTTTAGTTGTTCTTACACTCCAACTCCAACTCTTTCTCTCCTGTTTTTTCCTTTCAACCTGCAGAACTCCCTTTAGTATTGCTTGAAGGGCAAGTTTCTTGTTGACATAATCTCTTAATTTCTCTTTATCTGTGAATATATTGAACTCTCATCATATTTGAATGCTAACTTTGCTGAATAGAGAATTCTTGACTGGAAGTTTTTTTAGTACCCCAACTGTGCCCTACCACTGCCTTCTTGCCTTCATGGCTTCAGATGAGAAATCAGCACTTAATCTTATTGAACTTCCCTTATATATGACGGTTCTTTTTTCTCTTGCTGCCTTCAGATTTTCTCTTTGTCTTGAGCACTGGACAGTTTAAAAGTATATGTCTTGGAGAAGGCCTGTTGGGACTTATACTGTTTGGGGTGCACTGCACTTCCTGGACATGTATGTCCATCTCCCTCAATAAGGTTGGGAAGTTTTCAGTCATTATTTCCTCCAACACACCTGTCCTCTTTCCCTTCTCTTCTTCATCTGGGATGCCTATAACATGTGTGTTTGTGCATTTTACATTGTCATTCAAATCCCTAACTCCCTGCTAGATTTTTTAAAATCTTTTTATCTATCTGTTCTACTATCTGTTTGATTTCAGATGTACTGCCTTCCACATTGCTAATTCTTTCCTCTGCCTGTTCAAATCTACTGTTATGTGCTTCTAGTGTCTTTTTGATTTCTTGGATTGCACATTAATCACCATCATATCCATTATCTTTTTATGTATGTTTACAATTTCTTCAATATATTCTCCCAGTGTCTTCTTAATATCCTTAGTGTCTTCCTTCACTTCATTAAGGTGGTCGATGATATTTGTTTGGATTGCTTTGATCAGTTGTTCGATGTTCTGCATCTCTTCCTGGTTTTTAATTTGTTCATCGGACTGGGCTATGTCTTCTTGTTTCTTAGTATGGTTTGTAAATTTTGTTGCTGTCTGGTCATCTTTTTATCTTGATTGGTTTATTCAATTGATTAGCTTCTCTCTCTACTTTAGGGTTTTATTTAGCTGCTGTTTAGGTGTGTGTGTGTTAAGTTTTCTCTTTGATATTTTGTTCTACTTGTTCCATTTCCTTGTTGTTTTCTATGTTCCCTTGAAGGATTAGGGCCAGAGAAAGCGAAACAATTAAGAAAATAAAAAAGATAATTGGAATAATAATTGTACAAGTTAGAAGAGGGACCATATAAGACCTATGAAAATGAATATTTAAGTCATGTAAGCAGTGTAGAGTAATAGGAATAAAAAATTGGAGTGCCTATATTGAAATGGGAAACTGAATAGAGAAAAATATATAGAATGAATTAAAATGCCAGAATGATGAGAAGAGAGGGAAAGAGAAAAGAAAGGACAAAAATAAAAAATGTTAATAAAAGAAAGAAAACAGAATAGATGAGATAGAAATAGAAACCAGAAAAATTGAGAAATAAAAAAAGAGAGGTGGAATGTAAGAAAGACAACAGAAAGCAGAATATAGAAAAATTAAGGAAGAAAAAGAGATAGACTTGGTAGACAAAATCAGTATACACAGAAAAGGGGAAATCAAGGAAGAGGAAGCACAGCAAAAAAGAAACAAGCCAGCAGCACCTAATTTAAAAAAAAGAAAAAGAAAATGAAAAAATGGGGGAAGTAAGAGGAAAGAAAAACAAGAAAACAAAACAAACACACAAGCAAGCAGTCAAACAAAAACAAAGGAACAACAGTGTTCTGTCTTAGGTCCCTGTGGAGCTTCTCAGGCTGCTGGTGTCATCAAACAATTACCCTACAGCCTTCTCTGCAGGTTTTGAAGCGGGTTTTAGTAAGTGAAAGAAGTTAAAAAAATTTTTTTAAGTTACCTTTTTTTAGGACAAATAAGAGACCCAAGAGAAGCTGATAAAAAATAATGTCTATATTTTCCCTGTTGTAAAGTATCAGCTGGATGTTTGATATCCTGGCGGATCACTACTCTAAGAGAAGCCGAGAATCAAACTAGGGACCTCATATATTCAAGGCATAAACTCCTCCACATAACTAAACTTTCTTGTTGGGTCAGTTAGTTCTTCAGAAAGCTATCCAGTCACTTTCCTCCGGTCAGGTTTGACTCTGCAGTTGAATAGATTCCTGCTGATTAGGAGCCTCACTGTCACTGACCCTTTCTATTCTTATTGTTTTCTCTCCCAGGGCAACAGAATGCAACAGACTGCACCTGCCTGAGGGGATCCCCCCTCCCCTCTCCAGGTCAGGTTGAGTACCCTTTTGAAATTCAAATTGGACCCTGGTGACTGAATTCTCTGTAGAAAAATGACTCTCAACCCTCTTCCAGACCCCCCTCCCAGGGGATCCTAAATAAGCTCTTGGAAGCTTATTAAGCACTTCTTACTGCCCGCCTTCCTTAGGGGAGTTGAAATTTTGATAGTTTTCATCCTGGGACTAGTCAATTGCCTGACTCTGCCTCCTTCCACGCCAAGTTTCTCTCTCCTAGGGCGGTTAGGTAAATCAGGCTGCCTCAGCAGATTGGCCTCTCCCCTTTTCCTGGTGACATCTCTTGCCAGCTGGTATGTTCCTCAAAGCTCAAATGGGGTCCAGGCAACCAAACCCACAGAAAGGAAACCCTTCTCCACCCTTCACCAGAACCCTCCCACTCTCAGAGAATACTCACTCCCACTGGGTGGCCAGTGGGAGTCGGGGCTCAGGGAGTCGGGGCTCAGGGCTTTCAGCGGCTTTGCCTTGGGAGTGGGGTAGTTTCCAGCCTCCAGGGGAAGAAACACAGGGTTTTACCTTGAACAATTTATCTTGCCCAGCTCTCTCCAGATCAATGCCCTGAAGCCTCTTGCTCTGTAGGTTCCCAAATAAACTCCCTCTGGCAGGATCCTGTCCTCCCTCAGCCATTTTTTGCAAAAGAGATGGTGAATGCACATTTAAACTGACGCCATCTTGCCGTTCCTCCTTCAGGATATACATTCATTTCAAGTGCTCATGGATCTTTCTTCAGGATAGACCACAAGTTGGGTCACAAAGCAGATCTCAATAAATTCAACAAGATCAAAATTATACAAAGCACTTTCTCTGATCATAATGGAATAAAGATGGAAATCAACAAGAGACAGAAAAATGGGAAAATCACATATATATGGAGATTAAACAACACACTCTTAAATAATTTGTGGGTCAAAGAATAAATTTCAAGTGAAATCAATAAATATCTCAAGATGAATGACAATGAGAACACAATGTATCAGAACCTATGAGTTATAGTGAAGGCAGTGCTTAGAGGGAAATTTATAGCCTTAAATTAAAAAAAAGAAAGAGCTAAAATCAATGACCTAGCTACATAGTTGGAGGAACTATAAAAACTAATCCCAAAGCAAGTAGAAGGAATGAAATTACAAAGATAGGATCAGAAATAAATGAATTTGAGAACAAAAAATACTAGAGGGAATTAACAAAACTAAAAGTTGGTTCGTTGAGAAAATTAACAAAATCAGCAAACCCTTAGCTAGACTGACTAAGGAAAACAGACAGGAGATGTAAATAAATGAAAAAAAGAAAAAAGAAAACATTAACATTACTACTGACTCCACAGAAAAAGAGAGATCATAAAAGGATACCATAAACAACTTTATGCCAAAAACTGGACAATGTAGATGAAATGGAAAAATTCCTAGGAATGTGCAAACAACCTACACTGACCCTAGAAGAAATAGAAGATTTCAACAAACCAATCACAATTAAAGAGATTGAAACAGTCATCAAACAGCTCCCCAAAATGAAAGGCCCAGGACCAGCCATTTTCACAGGTGAATTCTACTAGGCATTCAAAGATTTAATACCAATTTTACTCAATCTCTTTCAAAAAATTGAACAAGAAGGAACGCTACCAAACTCATTCTATGAAGCCAATATCACCTTAATACCAAAGCCAGATAAAGATATTATGAAAAAAGGAAATTACAGACCCATTTCTCTAATGAATACAGATGCAAAAATCCGCAATAAAATACTTGCTAAACAAATCCAACAAGATCTCTTAATGTTAAAAGAATTATTCATCATGATCAAGTGGGTTTTATACCAGTCATGCAAGGGTGGTTCAACAGAAGAAAATCAATCAGCTAATACACCACATTAATAAATCAAAGAAAAATCACATGATCTTATCGATTGACACAGAAAAGACATTTGACAAAATACAGCATCCTTTCTTGATAAAAATACTACAAAAGAGGAATTGAAGGAAACTGTTTCAACATGATAAAGACCATATATGAAAAACACACAGCTAACATTGTACTCTATGGTGAAAGACTGTAAGCTTTCCTCTTGAGATCAGGGACAAAACAAGGATGTACACTGTCATCATTGTTGTTCAATATAGTGCTAGAGGTTCTAGCTAGAGCAATCAGGCAAGAAAAAGAAATAAAAGGCATCAAAATCAGAAAGGAAGAAATTAAACTTTCACTATTCACAAATAATATGATTCTATATCTAGAAAGTCCTGAAAAATCTACAAGGAAGCTGCTAGAGCTAATAAACGATTTCAGTAGAGTGTCAGGATACAAGATCAATATGCAAAAATCATTGGTGCTTCAATACAACTGTAATGCACAATCTGAGGGGGAAGTCAGGAAAAGAATTCCATTTACATTAGCAACTAAAAGAATCAATATTTAGGAATAAATTTAACCAAGAGTGTAAAGCACTTGTATTCAGAAAACTACAATGCATTGCTAAAAGAAATTAAAAAAGACTTAAATAATTGGAAGAACATTCCATGCTCATGGATTAGAAGACTAAATATATTAAGATGGCAATTCTCCCCAAATTAATATACAGATTAAATGTAATCCCAATAAAAATTCCACCAGCATTTTTTAAACAAATGGAAAACACAATGATCAAATTTATCTGGAAGGGTTAGAGGCCCCAAATAGCCAGAAACATCTTAAATAGGAAAAGTGAAGTTTGAGGACACTCATCTGGACTTTAAATCATATTTCCTAGGTACAGTGGTAAAAACAGCATGGTATTGGCATAAAGATAGACACATAGGACAATGGAACTGAATTGATGGTTCAAAAACAGAAAGACCCGCACATCTATGGCCAAGTGATTTTTGGCAAGACTGTCAAACCCACCCAACTGGGACAGAACAATCTATTCAACAAATGTTGCTGGGAGAACTGGATATCCATAGATAAAAGATGGATATCTCACACCTTATACAAAATTTAAATCAAAATGGATCAAAGACCTAAATATAAAAACAAGACGCATAAACCTCCTAAAAGAAAATGTGGGAAACATCTTGAAGACCTGGTGGTAGGTAATGGACTCTTATACCTTACACTGAAAACACAAACAATGAAAGAAAACATGGATAAATGAGAACTCTTCATACTTAAGCACTTCTGTAACTCAAAGGACTTCATCAAGAAGGTGAAAAGGCAGCCCATTCAATGGGAGAAAATATTTAGAAACCACATATCCAATAAGAGTTTGATTTCCATTTTATATAAAAGGATCATACAACTCAACAATAAAAGAGCACGCAAATAATCCAATTTAAAAATGGGCAAAAGATTTAAACATTTGGAGAAATAAACATTTCTCCAAAGAAAAAAATACAAATGGCCAAAAAGCACATGAAAAATGTTCCATATCCCTAGCTATTAAGGAAATGCAAATCAAGACAACAATGAGATATCATCTAACACCACATAGAATGGCCATTATTTTTAGAAAAAGAGACAACAATAAGTGCTGGAGAGAATGTGGAGAAATAGTTACACTCCTTACCTGTTGGTGGGATTGTAAAATTGTGCAGCCTCTATGGAAGACATTTTGGCATTCCCTCAGGAAGCTAAGTATTGAACTATCATATGATCCAGCAAATTCCTTTACTAGGACTATATCTAGAAAAACTAAAAACTATGAACGAACAGACATCTCCACACCAATGTTCATAGCAACGTTATTCACAATTGCCAAAAAATGGAAACAACCCAAGTGTGCATCAACCAATGAATGGATAAACAAAATGTGGTATGGACATACGACAGAATACTATGCTGCAGTGAGAAGAAACGAAATCGGGACACGTATGATAACATGGATGAATTGATGACATTATGCTAAGCAAAATAAGCCAGACACAAAAAGACAAATATTGCATGGTCTCATTAATATGAACTAAATACGAAGAATAAACCCATGGAGTTAAAACCTAGAGTATAGTTTATTCGGAGATAACAGGAGGGCTGAGAAGAAATGCTGAAGTTTAATGCATGCAGAAGTTTTAATTAACTTGACTGTAAAAGTGTGGAAATGGATAGAGTTGGTGGTAACACATTAAAGTGAGTAGCAGCTGGTTTATAAATGTGATTGTGGCTGAAAAGGGTAGTCTGGGAAGTAAATGTCAGTTGAAAGAAAGCTAGAGAATAACCTAGGGATTGAATAACACAGTGAACCCAGAGGTGGATGAGAATTGTGGTTGATGGTACAGATACAAAAGTGTCCTTCTGTGAGCTAGAGCAGATGTACATCACTATTGCAGGGTGGTGGGAATGTGGAGAAGCATGGGAAAAATATAATCGGTATGACCTGTGGACTGTGGTTAACAGCAATACTATAATATTCTTGCATCAGTGCCAAAGATGTACTGTGTTGATAATGTAGGTGTATGGAAAAAGTGTGCCAAATGTACACAATGGACCATGGTTTGTGGTAATAGCCTGATGATATTATCTCATAATCTGTAACGAATATTCCACCAAGGTGTGTTGTGTTGGTGAATGGGTGTTGTATGAGAATTCTACACATGTGCATGATTGTTTTGTAAGTTCACAACCTCTGTAATAAAAATATATTTTTTAAAAAAAGGGTGGGTTGGGGGAAAAATACACCAAATGTAAAATAGGGACTATAGTTAGTAGTAATATTTTGATGATACTCTTGCATAGTTTGTAACAAATACTTCACAACAATGCAGGGTGTTGGTGGAGGGGTGTATGATGTCATGCATGTTTATTTTGTAAGTTCAAACCTTTACTATACACTTATTGTTTATGCATGTTCATGTATGAATGATATACTTCAATTAAAAAAATGTTTAAAAAATATATCCAGACTCTGACCATTTTTCCCCACATTCACTGCTACCACCCTAGTCTGATTCACCTTTATCAATTTTCTGGATCACTGCGATACACTTCTTACTAGTCTCCCTGCCTCGACCTTTGCCCCCTTACAGTCTTTTCTCAATACAGAAGCCAGAGTAAACATTTCAATATGTAAGTCACATGATATTATTCTCCTAATCATAACCCTCCAAACTCGAACCTCCCTGTTACTCTTAGAATGGTATCTTAGATCCCTACCATGTCTTACAAGGCCCTACTTGATCTGTTCTCATTTATGAGTTTATTTCTTACCACCATCTGCTCCAAACACCTCACACGCTAGCATATTTCCATTCTTCATGTTTACCAAGCAAGTCTGCCTCAGGGCATTTGTACCTGCTATTTCCTTTGCTTAGAACACTCTTTGCCGAGGTGTTCCTATGCCTCATTCCCTTCCTTCATTCACATTGTTGCTTAAATACTACCTAATCAATAGACCTTGCCTGAACACCTTATATAAAATAGAACTATCTACCACACTCTTTTTCCTCTAACTCGGCTCTATTTCTTTTTATTGTACTTACTGCTCGTTGATATCACATTATATATTTGTCTGCTTCTTCCCACTATAATGCAAATGCTTGAGGATGGGGACTTTTTCTACCTTCTTTTCTGCTGTATCCCTAGTTCACAGAACCTAGTAAGTGCTCAAAAATATTTGTTTGATGACTCTGCTCTTCCTAGAGGACCAACACAATGGGGTAGGGGATGGATAATAGGGTATTAGGAAAGACAGGATTTTATCTTTAATTATGGCTTGACTAACAATGTAATGTCTGCCCTGGGTTATCTAAAAGCATTTTCTCTTTTCAAAGCCATTTGTATTTCATGTTGGGCATTGAAGATACAAATGTTTCAGGGGCCAGGCAGATACAGAAATTTAAAAAGCGAGGGCTGAATATTAAAAAAAAAAAAAAAAGCTACACAGACTAGAGAGCACATGCTTTGCTTTAAAAAGGCAACCACTTCTCTGTTCTAGATGATTTTATCTAGATGATTTGTGCCCAGGGATACCAGAGCTTCAAAGTTTTCAAGCATAACTCAAAGACTTGATTTGAAATCTTACGATTTTTAAACGCTAGCTTTCAATTTTTTGAAACATTGTATAGGCCAACAAAAACTTGGCCCATGGTATACCATTTTTCACTCTGTTTTAAGTTGCAGCTAAAATTTCTCACTATGCTTTGCAAAAGATTGTGGTTAATTCTCCTACACAAGTTCTCCTTAGGAGCTCCTAACTATATGGCAGAGCTCCAACAAAGAGCAAGAAGCCCTGTGGCTTTCCCCCGCAATCAGAAACTTCAGATTTGTCCTTTGGAGTTAGGCCTTTTAGGATTTTATTATATCATAGCCTGGCCTCAGTGACTGCAATACTCCCAACTAGAATACAAGTATGGCTTATTTTATGGAAAAATAACTTCCTAATGAGCTGTAAGTGATCATTATGGAGTGTAAACATGCAATGAATCCTTTTAAAAAGTGAAAATGCCTTTTGTATAATGACACTCACTTGTAATATAATAAGTTCTCATTATAATAGGAACTCATATTTATAAGTTCAGGTTTTCTAAAAGCAAGACAGCTCTTACCTATGCATCTTCTATTTTAACCTACCTACTTCCCCACTCTCTGATAAACTATTTGAGTGTAAGTACAAACAACATTTCAATAAGACATCCATTCTTCATTTTTCCTTTGCTGATCCAAGTATCTAAACATATGCTAAAGAAATTCTGACATTAATTTCTGCTTATCTGTACACACTCCCTTTTCCACAAAACAGAATCATATCACAGAATCTTCTCTTCATTTCCAGTGTTGCTACCCCATCTTGATCCCCAAACCTGTATTGGAAGCCCGCAGGGGGGATCTCAAAATCTGTTTCCCAACTTATGAGTCTGACAAGCAAGCTCATTATTTCAAGACATTTCTAACCTTTCCAATCTCCAGTTCCTTAGATTCAGCTGCTATTTGTCCTATTATATAATATCTTATATTTGTGTTCACAGTGAAGAAATAGTTGTGTTCATACTAAGAAGTTTAAAAAGAACTTAAAATTTGGTTGCTTAGAAAAAGTCACAACCTCATAAATATTTGCTGTTATTGCTGAAGTTATCCTAATGAAGTATATATAAGACAAAGCCCAAATAAAATGGCATTCATCTTCTCAGTCAGGAAATGTCCCTAGAAGTATAGATCCTAATGAGACAGAAAACGGCAGTTGAAAACAGAAGACAGGAGAAAAATCAGGTGTCATTTGGGTGATGGCAATACTGACTTCTGATTATAGGATAGATGTTTCCCTTTTGATGTAACTGCCTGGGCTGAATCAGAGAATATTGGCTGAGTCTCAAGGTCTAGGTCCACAGTCTTCAACTTAAACGACCATCATTAAGGAAATGTCTTTCAAAGGCAATTTTATTAAATGGACTGGAAAAAAACACAAAAACCACAAACACACTTTTCACACCAGTTTTCTTCCATAAATTTACTGCTACTTCAAAAATTTGCTACTTTGAAGCACAAATTGTTCCTGCTGTTAAAGTTTTCTATCTACCTAATAGCAAGTATATCCTGTAAATAACATAGAAATTGCTGAAAAATTCCCATTCAGTGACTTTGAAAACAGTTGAAAGCTGTTTTGAGGGGGGAGAGAGAGAGAAACAGACAGGCAGGCAGACAGACAGACAGACAAACCAAAATATTTACAGCACAAAATGTACATATTAGAACTGGGAAAACACATTGAACCAATTCAAACAGTACCTTAAAGATGAAAGGGAAGTCAGTTTTCAGAATAACAAAAAATGATATTCCTTTTTCAATGTAACACTAGCTGTTAAGAAAGTATAATTGATATAAGATGGTAAGAAAACAAGCAAAGATTGTGATGTTGTGGCTCCACAGAGGTTTCATAAGCAAGCCTGCCTTACTACCCACATAGAGGCAGGCATTAGTTCCTGAGGAGCCACTTTCTACATCATGAATAGGAGGCAAAGCTAACATGTGGTGTGGATTTTTTTAAATCTGATATTTTATGGCTTAATTTTCTAAATGACCTCCTCTTGCAGCAGGCAGTCAGAGATAGATTCCAATTTCCTATCCCTACTCATTATGTGTCTTCTTATATTTGTCCCCCACAGTAGACCCCACTCCCTTCTTTTTCCATCTTTCCCCTTCTCTCCTTACTCAGAAAGAGTGATGTTTATTTGTGTTTCTTACATTTTTTTCCATTACTCTCCTGATTGACTGTGCTGTCTCTGACCACCATCATCCCTCTCTCACTCCACCTGCTTTCCAAGACTAAATTTCCTCTCTTCCCACAAAGACTAGCCCTTTTCTTCTTGCACTGGATTCCAGGTAGCCCTGCTTTCTTCTCCGCTATAGCCACAGGATTCTCCAGGACCCTCTAATAGAGTGTCTGAGATCTGCCTAGTTCTTTCACTCTGCCTGATGAATTGTAGTTCATCTTTTTCCCTGGGATCTGAAATGGCAGAAAGCAAAACTCACCACAGGTCACATGTTCTTGGAAAGCATAACCAACATTTCTAATGGGGAAGGAGAGAGAGGCTTTCTATTGCCACTTTTCAGGCTGGAGCTTATAAAGCTGTGGTGTAATGAAAAGAGCTTTGAATTTAAATTTAGGAAACTTGGGCTCAAGCTCCATCTTGTCATTTATTAGGTGTATGACTTTGGATAAGTGACTTAAGCTTACTGAATCTCAGATTCTTCATTTGTAAATTTGGACTATCAATTCTTGTCCCAAAGGATTATTTATAGAACAAAATAACAAAAATTCTTACTACATATATATATATATTATTGATAAGATGTATTACATATAATTATATTTATTACAAACTATAAAGTGATGAATGGATATTAATTATTATATTAAGCCTGAATAATTTCTCTTAAGCAATAACCCTATATAGAGATGCGGGATATCTCCAGGGAAAGGTTGGCTCTCTTAATGCTAAAAGATGTTCAAGAGTGGCAACCTGTCATGGTCATAAATTTTATTTTGACAGTGCCCCAAAATTAACCCATTCTGGGAGATTGATGCCAACCAAACTCACAAGCAACTGATGTACAAACTTGAATGTGACTTCCTTTCACAGGTTCTAGTTGCATAATAAACCAGATTATGATTAGTAATAAAAGAATTCTGTAATTATAATTTATATAATTATATATTATAATTACAGAATTAGATTCAAAGGAAATTAGTTATCTTTGTAGGCTATTTCTTCAATACTACTTCGAGACAAATGAAATATCCCTGTTTCAGAGTGGAAAATACATCTCTGGTCTGGTGTTTTCCCTATTCAACATTTCTCCCTTGGGGTTGTTGAATTCACATTCTAAATTCCCCTCTGACTTTCATTTCTCTAAATTCCCATGATACCTTTCCCTTTCTTTTAATGAAACACTGATTTTTATTTTTAAAATTATTTTTATTTCAATGTTACAAGTTACTCAGTTAACACAAGATAATAATTACAGTAACAATAAATCTGCTTTAATCAGTGGTTACACTTCCCCCTTATTTTTGTTCATTCCTCAGTCTTGAGGGATTTGGGATAATGTCTACTCTGACTGCCTCAGACTGAGAAGGGACACAGATATTATGGGGCAGAGGGATAGAATTGTTTTGCTTGCAGTTGGAGATATCCTTGCTTTTGTGATGGGGCTGGTCTATCATCATCGTTTTGTTAGTTGTCCAGGGAAAGCCCGAGATCCGGAGAGTAGGAGTTGGCTGCATATCTGCGGGTTTGGGGGCCTAACAAGCATAGGAACAATCTGAAGGCTATAAGTCTCTGAAAAATATACTTAACAGGTAAATTTAAAAATTGTAGGCTGAAATAAAAGAAGTAATCTCTCTATGCCAGGGAGGCTTATCCCTGGATCTCATGTCCGATGTCTGGGGGAAGGTAGTGAGTTCATTTGCAGAGTTTGGCTTACATAGAGGCTATACTTGAGTAATAAGGAAATTTTCAGGAGTTAATTCTTAGGTTAATTGTAATTAGGCTTAGTTTCTTTATTACAGGAATAAGGTTAAAAGTCCAAGCACTGAAATCAAGGGCTTGGCTTATTAGACTCTTTTTTTTAAACGAGACAAAGCTTGTATATTCCATAGCTTTGGGCCATCTTATTTGAGAGAGTAGCAGGACTTCCCCAGGAGGGAACTTTAACATTTTGTTAGCAACATTGGGGTCTCTACTTATCCAGAAAACATACCTATGGCAAGAAATAAACCTTTATATTCCATAGAAATATTTAGCTATATAATGTTCAAGATGTTCAAAATGCCCTGTCTGTCAAAGCACTTGAACATATCCCATGTTTACCCTCTTACCAGGGTGATATTAATTGACAGGAAGAACGTAAATTATATAGCAACATTCCCATAACCTCCCATTGTAGAGAGTTAACAGTGGTGCAGTACCTTTGTTACAATGTATGCAAGAATGGTAAAACATTACTGTTAACCATAGTCCATATTTTGCTTAAGGTGCATTTTTCCCCATAGATCACCCAATTATTAATGCCTTGTATTAGTGATTTATTTTGTTATAGACCTTGAAAGAACATTCTTATATTTGTATTATTAATTACAATCTTTGTCCACCACTGGTTTCACTGCATTATACAGTACCACAATTTACCCTCTAGCTTTACTTCTAACAACATATAAGACCCAAAACTTCCCTTTCAACCACATTCACACACATACTTCAGTGCTGTTAGTTACACTCATACTGTTGGGCTACCATCACCTCTGTCCGTTTCCAAGCCATTATAATCAACCTAATTATAAACTTGGTTCCCTATTCTCTGCTCTCACTCTATCTCACAGTAACCTATCTTCTAGATTCTAACTCTATGAGTTTGCTTATTATACATAGTTCATATAAGTGAGATCATAAATATTTGTCCTTTTGTCTCTGGCTTATTTCACTCAATATAAGATCCTCAATGTTCATCAACATGCCATATGTTCCAGTAATTCATTTCTTTTTATAGCTACATAATATCCCATCATAGGTATATAACATATGTTTGTTTATCCATACATCTGTTGATGCACACTTGCGTTGCTTTCATCTTTGGCAAATGTGAATAATGACACTTTGAATATTGGTGTGAATTTATCTGTTTGTATCCCTACTTTCAGGTCTTCTGGGTTTATATATAGTAGCAGGATTGCCAGATCACATGGCAATTCTATACTTAGCTTCCTGAGGATTCGCCAAAATCTCCTCCACAATGACTGCACCATTCTACATTCCTACCAGCAGTGAATGAGTGTTCCTATTTCTCCAATCCTATCCATCACTCGTAGTTTTCTGTGTTTTTTTTCAATAGCAGCTAGTCTAGTAGATGTGAAATGATATCTTATTGTGGTTTTAATTTGCATATCCCTAATAGCTAGTGATGTTTAGCATCTTTTATGTGCTTTTTAGCCATTTTTATTTCCTTTTTGGAAAAATGCCTGTTCAAGTCTTTTGCCCATTTTTAAATTGTGTTGTTTGTCTTTTTATTGTTGACTTGTAGGATTTCTTATATATGCTGCATATTAGACCCTTATCAGATAGGTAGTTTCCAAATATTTTCTCCCATTTAAAAGACAACATTCTCACCTTCTTGACAAACTCTTCTAGAGCCAAAATTTTTTTAATTTTGAGAGGTCCCATTCATCTCATTTTTCTTTTGTTGCTCATGATTTGGGTATAAAGTTTATGAAACTATTGCCTTCTACAATATCTCGAAGATGCTTTCCTGCATTTTCTTCTAGGAATTTTATGACCCTGGATCTTATATTGAGGTCTTTGATCTATCTTGAGTTAATTTTTGTATATGTGTGAGATAGGGTTCCTCTTTCATTCTTTTGTTTATGGATATCCAGTTCTCCCAACATTTGTTGAAGAGACTATGCAGTCCTAGTTGAGAGGACTTGGCAGCCTTGTCAAATATCAGTTGGTTGTAGATGTACAGGTCTATTTCTGAACTCTCAATTATGTTCCATTGGTCAATATGTCTTTGTGGCTATACCATGCAGTTTTGACCACTGTAACTTTAAAGTTAGGAAGTGTGAACATCCAATTTTGTTCTTCTGTTTCAAGATATATCCAGTTTTTGTCTATTTGGGACCTCTTAACGTTCCAGATAAATTTGATAATTGACTTTTCAGTTTCTGCACAAAAGATGCAATTTTTATTGGGATTGTGTTGAATCTGTATATTAATTTGGGTAAAATTGATATCTTAATGATAGTTAGCCTCCAATCCATGAACATGGAGTGTCTTGCCATTTATTTAGTTCTTCTTTGATTTCTATTAGCAATGTTGTGTAGTTTTCTGTGTATAAGTACTTTACATCCTTAGTTAAGTTTATACCTAGATATTTGATTCTTTTATTTGCTATTGTAAATGGAATTTTATTATTGATTTCTTCTTCAGATTGCTCATTACTAGGGTATATAAACACTACTGATATTTGTATGTTGATCTTTTTTTTTTTTTTTTTTTATTATGGGTAAAAATCAAAATTCTCAAATGATATATAAATATGTTGATCTTATATCCTGCCACTTTGCTGAACTTGTTCATTAGCTCTAGTAGCTTTGTTGTAGATTTTTTGGGGACCTCCTATATGTAGGATCATGCCATCTGCAAATAGTGAAGGTTTTATTTCTTCCTTTCCTATTTGGGTGTCTTTTATTTCTTTTTCTTGCTTAAGTGCTCTTGATAGAACTTCTAGCACAATTTTGACTAACAGTGGTGAGAGTCAGCATTCTTGTCTTGTTCTGGATCTTAGAGACAATGCTTTCAGCCTTTCACCATTAGTATGATGTTAATTGTGGTTTTTTTCATACATGGTCTTTATCATGTTGGAGAAGTTTCTTCCTATTCTTATCTTTCTAAGCATTTTTAACAAGAAAATATGTTGGATTTTTGTCAAATGAATTTTTTGTGTTAATAGAGATGATCATGTATTTTATTTCCTTCAATTTGATAATGTGGTGAATTATAATAATTGATTTTCTTGTTTTGAATCACACTTGAATAAGTGGGATAAAATCCACTTGATCATAGTGTATAATTTGTTTAATGTGTTATTGGATTTGATTTGAAAGTATTTTGTTGAAGATTTTTCCATCTAAGTTCATTAGAGTGATTGGTCTGTAATTTTCCTCCCTTGTAGCATCTTTATTTGATTTTGGTATTAGGGTGATGCTGGCCTCATTGAATGAGTTGGGTATTCTTCCCTCTTCTTCAGTTTTTGGAAGAGTTTGAGCATGATTGGTATTAGTTCTTTTTGTAATGATTAGTATTATTCACCTTTGAAGCCATCTGGTCCTGCACTTTTCTTTGTTGCGAGTTATTTGATGACTGATTCATTCTCTTTACTTGTGATCAGTTGAGGTCTTCTATTTTTTTCTTTTTTTCTTTCTTTATTTTTAAAGAAGTTTTAAATTACATAAATGTTGCATTGAAAATGTACGGAAATCCCATATAACCCACCCCCTCCCCTCCCACACTTTCCACCATTAACAACATCTTTCATTAGTGTGGTACATTTGTTACAATTAAGGAACTCATATTTAAGTATTGCTACTAAGCATGGTCTATAGTTTACATTAGGTTTGCACTTAGCACTGCACAATTTTATAGGTTTTCACAAAATGTATAATAGCTTGTGTCTGTCATTGCAATATCATGCAGAACAATTCCAATGTCCCCAAAATACCCCATGTTACACCTATTCTTCCCTCTTCCTCTCCTAAGAAACTTTGCAGACCACTGTTTTTATATCAATATTACAAGTTCTTCCATTACTAGAATAATAAGTCTATTTTAGTCCATAGTTGCATTCCCTCCTTTATGTTTCTTTATTCTTCAATCTTGAGGATTTGGGGATGGTGATGCCCATTTGGCTTTTGATTGATTGAGAGGGGCCTTAGATCCCATGGGGCAGATGGATCAAACAACATTTGTAGATGCTGTTTTTTGGGATGGGCATTGTCCATCATCATAGTTTTGTTAGTTGTCCTGTGTGAGTCTGATGAAGTGGAGAGTAGTAATTGGCTGCAAATTTGCTGAAATTCAGGGCTCAACCAGCATAGGAACAGCTGGATGATTTAAGTCTCTGGGACATATATTTAATGGCTATGGTGCTACTTATAGGTTCAAACAAAAGGGGCAGAAGAACAGGTATAGGAAATTTATAAATGAGTATAACTCTTATACACTGGAGATATAGGTTATCATATATTCCAATGTAAGGCCCACCAATGGGATGCTGACTTCCTACGGTTGTCTGCCCTGCCTCTAGTGTCTAGATGTCTCTAGAGCCCTCAGGAGCACCCTTGTGTGAGGCACTGTTTACTGTGACAGTCAGTGAGATCCTCCTGAGATGTGCATAAGCATAACCTCTAGAATGATCTTCTGACTCACTTTGAAATCTCTTAGCCATAAAAACTCATTTGTATTTAATATTTCCCCCTTTTGGTCAAGGTCTTTTTCCAAATTCATCACTACTTGGTGCTTTGTAATAATCCCTCAGTGCCAGGGAGGCGGAGGGAAGGTAGTGCATTTATATGCTGAGTTTGGTTTAGAGAGAGGCCATATTTGACCAACAAGGAGGCTTTCAGGAAGTAATTCTTAGGCAATACATATTACTAGGTGAAGTTTCAATTTCACAAGAACTAAGTTCATAAGTACAAGCATCAATATCAAGGGCCTGGCATATTGGTCTGTCCTTCTCTAGGCACTGTCCATGTATTCTAGAGATTATTGCCACTCTATTAGAGAATGTAGCAGGACTCTCAAGGATAGGAATTCAATATTATGTCAATTATTGTGTAAGTCTTCACCCACCAAGACAACACCACATGACCACATGAACATAATCATATTCCATAGAGGCATTCCCCAGTGCAACCATCCCCACTCATCCCTCCACCTTGACACCCCACACCAGTAATACTCCCCTACCCCAGGTGCAACCTTTCTGCAATCCAAAACCTCCTCAAAAACAAAGCCAAGAAATATAATAATAATAAAATAACATAAAATAAAATAAAATAAAATATAAAATAAATAAAAAATAAAAATTTTGCATTGTACCTTTCATAGCTGTTAGATCTATATTTTATGTATATTGAAAATTTCTTCTGTATGTTCCCCTGTAGTCTTATTTTTTTTTTTACTTTATGTTCCAAGAAACTTAGGTTACAGAAATGTCACATCAAAAATATAAGGGATTTCCATATACCTCCTCACCCCCTCACATCTTCCCCTACCAATAACATCCTACGTGAGTGTGGTGCATTTGTTACAATTGATGAGCATCTATTTCTTCTTTAGTAGTTTAATTTGTTTGTATGTTCTAGGAATTATCCATTTATCTAAGTTGTCTAATTTGTTTGCATACAGTTTTTCTTAGTATGCCCTTATGATCCTTTTTATTTCTGTGGGGTCAGTGGTGCTGTCCTCTCTTTCATTTCTGATTTTATTTATTTGTAACTTCTCTCTCTTTTTCTTGGTTGGTCTAACTACAGAATTGCCAACTTTATTAATCTTCTCAAAAAAAACTTTTGTTTTTGTAAATTCTCTATATTTTTTTCTCAATTTTATTTATTTCTGCTCTAAACTTTCTTATTTCTTTCCTTCTGCTTGCCTTGGGATTAGTTTGCTGTTCTTTCTCTAGTTCCTCCAGGTGTGCAGTTAGGTCTTTGATTTTAGCTCTTTCTTCTTTTTAATGTAGGCATTTAGGGCTATAAATTTCCCTCTCAGCACTGCCTTCACTGCATCCCATAAGTTTTGAAATGTTATATTCTCATTTTCATTCACCTTGAGATATTTACTGAGTTCTCTTGCAATTTTTTCTTTGACCCACTGACTGTTTAAGAGTGTGTTGTTTAACTTCCATATATTTGTGAGTTTTCCAGTTCTCCACTCATTATTGATTTCCAGCTTCATTCTATTGTGGTCAGAGAAAATGCGGTGTATCATTTCAACATTTCTTAATTCATTGGGACTTGTTCTATGATGCAACATTGTGGTCTATCCTGGAGAATGATCCATGAACACTCGAGATGAATGTATATTCTTCTGTTTTGGGGTGTTATATAATGACACACTCTTTAGCTTTGTTAATATCAATTAAGCTATAGACACTTCTGCTGTTCCCTGGGCCTGGGAAACATTATCTCTCCTTCCATTATGTGTTGATTTAATTGTTCCAACTCTCAGAGTTTTAAGGTTGTCCCACAGGAACTGCTTAAGGCTGCTATCAAACAGCTTGATTTTGGTTGAATAGGCCATGTGATTAGCCTTGATTTCTCATCCTCTTTTAACCCCATTGGACATACTATATCACATATTATAGTGATTTATTCAAATAAGTAGGGGAAATAGATAAGCTAATTTTCCCAGCTTATCTTGTGTTTGATTATGTTCTCCTGGGGTTAAATGAAACAGTTAAATCCTAGAATAAAATTAAATTTTATTTGATTCTGCGAGTAATTTTATGATGCTGAAGCCCTGTAGAAGAACAGGACCTGCGGCCTGAGAAGTTCTAAATGGTAATCTTGCTATGCCAACAAGGTCATTTTACAGAAACATCAAAATACTGGCCTTGGAGCCAGAATAAGGCAGATCTAATAGTTACCTGAAATACACTTAGAGTGCGAAAGTATATATGTGAAAATCCAGATGTATGCAAAACAAATTGACAGTGACTTTTCCTTTTCATATGAATTTACAACTTTCAATAGCAAATTTGTGGAATATTTAGAAAAGAATTAATTTAATAAAAATTCGACTGAAAGAAGCTTACCAAGAACAAAGCGACTGCATTAAACAAGAATCTTCTGGACAGAAAAACAGGCTAAGCAGTACATCTTAGGGACAGAAATATTCAAAGTGTTCTTTATTTAATTACCTTTCCTGTGTATTATGTTTATTCCAGATTTAATCTACAAAATTGAGCTAGCAGGGGGCCTGGGAGCTATCTTACTCCTCTTTGTACTGCTTGTGGTCCTTTACAAATGCTACAGCATTGAACTGATGCTCTTCTACCGACAGCATTTTGGAAGTAATGAAACTACTGATGGTAAGCTGCCTCCTATTGTTCCAATTCAATTAAAAGTCACGAGTTTACGATTATGTAAGAGAATATTCTTTGAAAATACACACTGAAGTGTTTCGGGGCAAATGGCTATGGAAAATGCAAATTATTCTCAAAAGTTCAGAAAAATAATTTATCTAGAAATAGAACAAAGGTGAAATATTGATAATAGGTGAATCTGAGTAAAGAATGTATATGGTGTTTTTTGAAATATTTTAAGTTTTTCAATATCCTTATACGTTTGAAATTATTTCCAGATAAAAAAATTAACAAGGAAACATTAGTTGGTAAGGAGATAATTGCTGTTAAAGCATTTCTCCCTGGTTTGAAACGAATTAAGAATCAACTCAATTTTTCCCTCCAGAAAAACTAAATGTATATACAGATCATTTTTAGCATGCCTGGCATTTAGAAAATAAATGAATCATGAAAGAAATAGACTAAAAGCTATGGGAATGCTCTTTTAAAACTCAAAGGACATTTGGAGCTGCATATATTGAATGATTATAGCACCATTCTCAAAGGTGGCCTCAAAGGATAGAAATTTGGTGTGGCTTCTAATTTTCATTATGTTTACGATTTATGACCTTTTTAAATCTTAAAATTTGATTATCAATAAAGAATTGTACTGAGCCTTATTTCTTTGGATATTCAGGAATGATTGCATTTTTTTCCATGAAAAAATATATTTCCAATCAATATGAATAAGAAATCCCGTTTTTTATCCATGAAGTTCTCACCTACAAAATACTGTAAACCTTGGAAATATGTGTCTACAATGCTTTTGCTCTTATTTGTTGTTTTTTGAGTTGATGGTCTTACCTCAAAGGAAAGAGGTTCATGATTTTGTTTTATTTTTAGAGTGATAAATGAAGGCCTGAGTGGTGACTGTATCACCAAAATTTCTGAGGAATCTTCGATTTAGGTTTTATTGTTACTATTATGTAAAAACTGATATAAGTGATTTTTAATTAACTTTTATATTGTCACCATAAATTAGAGAAATATTGTTTGATGAGTACATAGGCATGCTCATTTTCAAAGCAGTAAATTTACCTATTATAGCAACCCTTTAAAAATTATTACAAACTTTTATTCAGACATATGCTCAGAAGTGGAAATTAGAGCCTGTTTTGACCATAATTATATACTCTGACAAGCGTACTATGAAAATGTTACCAATTACCCTCAGTTCCTATATACATCAGTTAATATTGAAAAATTTGACTTTTTATCTGTATACATAAAATAACAAAATGAAATATGCTATTGAGGAAAAAGTCACAATTTCCCATTTGTTAAAAAGTGGCTAAAGCAGCCAACTGCAAAGAAAAATCCATTGTCGATGCAAAAAGGGTGAAAGGGAAGTTCCTTTGATTCATTTGTTTTAATTTATACTTAAAAGCAATTTGTTGATAATCTTTGTAAGAGATAAAATAGTTCATTAAATTAATCTTCAATAAGTATTTTTCTCATTCATGCTAAATATCCCAGACTAACTGATTGGTTGCAAGATTAAGTTGTTACTAATATCTTAGGACTCTTCAGGGCTCAAACATTCTATTTACATGTATAGCTCCAATGTGGCTCATGGGGTCAAAGGTAATATAGAACATTTTGATTCAAGGGTTTTCATTAGGAAGGAAAATTAAAATAATTTCTATTCCTACATGGAACAGTGGATGTTAAGTGCACAACCCCTCTACTGGCTGAACAGTAGAGTAAAAAGTTAACAGTTATGTGGGATTAATGAATAAATTAATATTAATAAATTAATATTAACATCTTTTCAGAAATAGAGTGACGTTATAGAGGCCAAATAGTCAGATAAAAGATCCTAAATTTTCAGCTCTTCATTTGAACAATTAGCATATCACAGACACAACTTAATTTTGTCCTTATAATATCTTTCAGGTTTTCTTTTTGATTAATATCTGTAATGGCATTTCCTGAAAGTTTTATTATTTATAAAATAAAATCTATCCAACAAATTTTGACAGTGTAGCTATTTTTAAAATTCATTTCATTTTAACTCACCAAACAATGACTTCATTTATTCAGTTTTTCAGTTATTCCATCAATAAATATTTATTAGGTGTCTACCATGTGACAGGCACTATGCAAGATGTATTTATAGTTTTCATTAGGATCAACACTACACACATATATACACACAAACACACTTATTGAGTATATGAATCCTGGGCACTATAATAGGCACTAGGGATACAATAATCAACAAGATACACGGTCATTGAACTTAAGTAGTTAATGGTTTAGCACTGTGTTTAGCATAGCCCCAGGATAACTGGGTTTAAACAGGAAGGGCTTCCTGATGGTGAACAGGATTAAAGTTAGATTTAAAAGCAAATGCACATATATGCGTATATATTTATATATCATTTTACAAATATTGGTATGTATTGTGAAAATTTTTATTTTTACCCACAATAAAAATAAATAAATTTAAAAAAAAAAAAAAAAAAAAAGCAGGAAAAGACCAGTGTGACAATGGGAAAATTCTTCCACAGTCAGTTTGGTCCCCTTCTCTTCCTCGTGTCTCCTGTCTTCATTAGAAATGTGCCTGCCCTCTTCCTTATAGTCCTATGTCTACTTTGTGCTGTATATTCTGGCTCCTCAGATGAACTTAGTATGATTTAGCATAGAGGAAGGTTTATTAGCCTTGCCTGGCAAAGTGGTATCCCTGCATTGCCATTCGGTTTTAAAACAATTTTCAGGCCTTGTGGTTAACCTTATTTGCATCATGTTATTGTTTTTGCTCTATCCATCTTGCTCCTCTTTGTGAGCAACAGCTGTGTCTATTCCTGAGGTTTTCTGGCTGTCTATATAGGCGGAAGTTCATTTTTAAAACTGTGGCATCGACGTCATTGCTGGCTCACTAGCTGGCATCCTAGAGGTTCTGCGACATCTGACATGATGGCTTTGAGAGTTCTCTTCCTGCTCTGGCTAGCTACTATAAGCTCTTCTCCTTTAGATCATCTTAAAGAGACATGACTGAAATCAGAAGCAATAATTTTCCAAATAAACTTTTGCATCTAGAATGTTAGGTAAAATTTATTATTCAGACATGTTTGTTGTTAGCACATATAAAAAACTCCATGCTCTTTGTCACAACCTGATTTGGGATATCCAAATTAGCAATAATTGTCTAGAAGAAAATCTTCTCATCCTTGAACTCTAATGTCAGGATGTAAGTGGGAGCAAGTAATGGTAGGACCAGGAATATATGAGTTTAGGCTTGTTGGGATGGCAAAGAGCCATAGTCAGGACAAACGAGGGGGCAATTATTGAGAAGGTCTGGTCAGATGGGTAAAGGTGTCAGGTAGCTATTGCAGATGGCTAATTCATAGTAGACACTCAACAAATAATTGTTGCATGAATTAATAAGTAGTTCAAATTAAGTAGGTTTATGAAATAAGAAAAGTATCAATGTCAGAGCAAACAAGGGTCCAGTCTGACATTATGGAGTTTGAGGCAGCAATACTAACCACCAAGTACATGGAAGTATATTCTGCTCATAGGAATGGAGCTGATTGTCCTTTAGCCTATTTTATTCTTCCAGCTGCATACCATCAGCAGCTCTGGGTCCCATGTGTGTGATTATAGCTGTAGAAAGTCAAGAGCTTGCAGGTGCATCCTGCTCTTGATTAGAACAGGGGCAGAGATGCTAGGATTACCAGGAGGTTCTTACATTAGCATTGCTTATGAACATTCTCACTTCCAAGTGGAGTGTTATGGATAATAGCAGAATGTGCCCAGCTGTAGGCCAAATGATCTCTTCAACTATCCAGGCCAGTCCTTCTTGCATCTGCTTCTAACCCATCAGTAACCCAATCAAGGTTTATAAAAGCTTTTCCAGCCAGAGGATATACTAAAAAGTATTAACCATTCCTCCTGGCATCAGGCACCATCTTAACATAAATAAACAGAGTTTCTTTCATGGGAGTGTGTGTGTGTGTGTGTGTGGTGGTGAAGTCTGGAATCTTATTAGAATTAGAACAATATAATCCTACCTCAAATATCTCTAGCTAGTCAGGGTGTCCCACCTTCTCCTATCATAGGGTATGTACCTCTCTTGATATGTCTAGCATTTATTCCTCCTTCAGCAAGTAGAACCAAAGTATTAATTTTGTATGGGTACGTGTGTGGCTACTTCATTTTACAAATTACCATTTGGTCAGGTTTTAGTTATATTCTAATCACCTATGTTTTAGTAGAAAATATTGATGTGTTTAGAAAGAAATCGCAAAATATTTGCCAGTCTTTTAAAATTATATTTATAGATAACTGAGTTTAAAAAGAAACTAGTAGTTCCATATAATTTTATGTTCACATTAACTTTTTAAAAATAATGTGTTCTATAAATAAGGGAATTTTGAAATTACTACCATAACTTTTCCAGTGTTACCTTGCTAAAATCTATGGGGACTAATACTTTGGGTAGCTTTGTTATTAACATTCTGCAGGAAAAAATCCATGTACATATGCACATTTTCTCTTTGGAGAGGCTGGCTCTGAGCCAATAGAGCAAAGGAGGAAAAAAAATACACTCATAAAGCACAGTTAACTCCCCAACTAAATGTATAAAGAGAAAACCTAATTTGGCAATACTGGAAGGATGTATATTTTGAAACAAGGACTTCTTTTAGAAGCTTGTGTCAAATTAGTTGGCCATGGATTGAATAAGAATAATAGGCAATGCACTTATTTAAAATCCAGCTGCTGCCTCTCATATTTGGTAATGAACTGCTTTTTGAATATGAAGATGGCAAAACTAACCAACTGGAAGTATGTTATGTGCTCTAAGTAGTGTCTCCAGGAGAAAGGCTGGATTATTTCGATCTTCCACACTCTAGGGTCCAGCCCCACTTGGATCTCTTACACATTTTTGTGCAAACAAGGTATAGTCTGTGACCAAGTAACAGAACCTAGCCAACTGGCATAAAAAGGGTCCAAATCCATGACTTTGGTCCATCTAGTCCTGCATTTAAACATACCAAACTAATCATTCACACATCACTGAAAATTGTAAATATGTATAGTCATTAAAAGTCACAAATAATAATTCTGTCTTTTATTCAGTCCTGGCTATAGGTGGTCCATTGCAAAACAGTTTCATTTCACATCATGTGACTAGGTCATGTTGAAATAGACCAGATTTCCTGTATCTTGGCATGTGGCTTTATTAAAGACACTAAGTGTAGTGCTTATTCAAACCTATCAATGGTTATATGTATTTTACTATTTAAAGAGACCTGGGTAATACTTACAACTATTTTGTTGTTTTTTACATTTAAGACAACAAAGAGTATGATGCCTATCTCTCTTACACAAAAGTGGACCAGGATACTTTAGACTGTGAAAATCCTGAAGAAGAGCAATTTGCTCTTGAAATACTGCCAGATGTCCTGGAAAAACACTATGGATATAAACTCTTCATCCCAGAAAGGGACCTGATTCCAAGTGGAAGTAAGTACTTTCACATTTCATATTTAAAACGTTCAGTTTCTTTTAAGAAGTTATATGGAGACTTCAAATATCAGAGCCAACTATTTAGACAGCTGCTTCTCACAGGAGATTTTATTAAATTCAGATTTCTTCCCAATGCTTGTGTTCTGACATTTTAGCTTGTGACTTTTTTAAAGGCACCGTAACTTGTATTTTAGGTGTTCCTTTAAAATTGTAGTTTCACTTTAATGATACTTCCTATTATTTTGCCGTATTCTTAGAAAATAACTAAACTTAAAAAAAAATAATCTGTACAGGACAGTTAAAGTCTTTTCAATGTGTTTCAGTACCATAGCTGGTCTTCTGTCTTTGTACTTCTACTTATACCTATAGTCATTGTCATTAATAACTCTGAATCTATGCCTTTCAACCTTTTAACTCATTATGTCTTGTTACTCATTCCCAAATTTATGGGAAAATCCACTTTAAAAGATATGAGGCCATTGGGCAAAGCACTTTCACTGTGTATTCAAACTATTTTTGATAAGTGCTAGACACTGTGGGCTTGAATGCTACATTAAATTTATGCTACAAACTGGAAGCTACATTGGAGTTTTCAGAATAAATTAAATTTAAATCAAAATATAAACTTTTTTCCTGTTAATGTTCAAAGCTCTGTACACAGCAATGCTACAGAGTAGATCATAAGGTTAGTACAAAGAAGTCGAGTATATTGTCTCTTTCCTCAAAGATCTTAAAATGTCATTGAAAGAAAACAAAAGTGTTAGAATCAGTTTTGCATATGTATCTGTTAATATCCTTTAGAGGGGAAGACTGAATTGATGACCACAAATCAGAACATGATAACTTAGACCCATGTGATGATAACAAAATAAGATGGCTTATATTTTCAATACTTGGCAATATATAAAATATATATATTACATACATTATCTCATTTTATCTTTACAATAACCATATGTTGAGAGAAGTTAGGTACTATTATATTCATTTTACAGATGAGGAAATAAAGCCTTAAAGAAGTCCAAGATCAGAGAGCTGGCAAATGGTAGAGCTGAGATTAGAACCTAGATCTCCTTGACTTTGGTTCTCATTCTGCCAGACCATGTTGTTCCCTGGTAACATTTATTCAGATTATTAGTTGTCCATTGTGGTCACTAAGCTGACAAGAGATAAAACGAAACTGAGTTTGGTTGTTCATTTATTTTCTCAGGGTACATGTGAGTCTGTGTATAATTGTATACACATGTGAGTATGCACACTTACACATAGAATAAATAGAACAAAGAAAAACATATTTACTGGTCCATTATTTTCCTGCCCCAAAATATAAGAATTCATTTTCATGATCCTCTGCTCTTTTCCTTCCGTAATTCTCCCTAATTTTATGACTTGAAATACCACTTCTGCTTTGATCCCTGAGAACATCTTAATATCTCAGTATAATTTTTTATTCTTCTGTATCTTTTTCTCAAATCCAATGTCCCTTGCATCTTTTCCATCCCCACTTCTACCAACCCAGTATGGGACTCAGTAACCTCACTCAAGCAATGCTAATTGTCTTTCTATCTTCCCTGTCTTTCCTTCCAACCATCTAGCCCCACTAATATCATGTACACCTCTTTGATCATGTCATTCCATGTTCAACAACCTTTAATTGTCCACCATTTCCTAGAGGATAAAAAATTCATAACCCTTAGGTAAGCACTTCTACAGTCTGGAACCACCCCAGATTTATCTCCCTAACCTTGTCTTCCTCTTACATTTCCCCTACTGATACCTCCACTCCAGTCAAACTGGTTTGATTTACAGTGCCTTTGATAAGTATTGTGTCTCCCTACTGCAATAGTTTGTTCACATTAGTCTTCTCTGCCTTTACAAATCCCATGATCTATTTTGATATCACTATTTCTGTGAAAAGTCCATAATGATCTCTCAAATCCCATAGTTTATGGTACTTACTCTCTTAATCTCTTGTTTAACTACAAATTTTGTACTCCAATGATATTTCTGTATTGTTTTACAATTTTATATAGCTTTCCATCTATTTATGCCTTGTTTGTTCAGCAATACTATAAGCTCCATGAGGACAGGGACTATATATATATCTCATTTATCTTCATATCCCTGTCCTCATCTAACAGAAGTGTTAACTTCATTGAGTGTTCCATAGATGCTTGTTTATTTGGTTTGAGCAGTGTTAGTTTAAGACAGGAGAAAATAGTGAGAATGAAATAAATAAGGGTACAAGGTAGTATCCAAAAGGCATTTTTCCTTAACAAGATGAATATGAAAACTAAAAAAGAGCTTTCTCCTGAAAGAAAAAATTGTGGTAAGTTCACAGGAATTGTCTCAGTCCTTAAAACCAGCTAATAAGTATATTACTTTATTTTTTCAGATTTTAGAAAGTATAGCTACAAGAGGTTAAACAATCACTGCTGAAAAATTCAGAACTCTACTTAATTTTTGGCTTAGTTCATTAGATTGCTATATAGTTTTTATATTTTTGCAAGAGCATTTTTTTTTCAATCTAAAAATACTGCAAAATTCATTTTAGAGTGAAAATTTCCTGAATGGTATTAAAGTAATATCATTACCAAATTGGAATTTATATTATATGTCAAGTCATCTTCAGTAGGACTCAATGTAGTCTTTTTATCTTCTTGTATTCCAAAATTATTAGTACCACTATAGGCAGTCTTTATCAACTCCACCAAGTGAAGGAAAAATGTCGGTTTTTATGTCTGAACATTTCAACATTGATTATTTTCCTTCTGAGCGTGAAAACAATGCTTCACCATTATGCACATTAGAAAGGGAAATGGAGACAATATGGAACACAGGTAATTGATTTTGCCTGAGACTCAGTAGATGACACTGGCATATTGTGTAAAGATGCAGAGACTGTGCATAGGAGAGAGTAAGAACAAAAGAACTAGAGAGATGCAAAGTTGTGTCCTCTTAGAGCTCACAGATAGTCTCCCCCCACCCAGATGATTCCTTCATCTGTTGTTTTTTGCTCATTGTTTGTGCTCATATTTTTGTTCGTTTGTTTTTTGCTTGTAGTCTCGTAGTCTGTTTGTAGGGAACCAAACCCAGGACCTTCCATGTGGCAGGCGCTCAACTGCTTGAGCCATATCCACTCCCCACAGATAGTCTGTTTTGATGAGACAACTGAGACAACCCACTATATCAATTTAGCCAAACAGGTGGTACAATATTCTTTACCTCAATGAGTCAACTGATTGTTTGGCTAAATTGATTTTGTAAGATTTTAGCATTGAGGACTGTAGCATGCTGAGTAAGACGTCATAAGAAAGTTTACTCTGGTATTTAAAAGAAATATACATAAAAACACCCAAGAAGATGCCATCAGAATGGAGAGGTGTTATAATACATGGAAGATCATTTTAATATTTTTGACATTATACAACCGTAATACTGAGCAGGGACTTGGACCCTGGGTAATCAGTGGTGCACAGGAAGATTCTTTTTGCAAAATAAGTCATTTGAGACAACCATGCAGTTTTTAGATTCAACCACTGGAGGGTGTTTTATTTTAATCCTTCCTGAACGAGGAAATTCATGTTCTCTGAATTCCAATTTGCGAGTGTAACCTGTAGAATTTCTTAAAAAGGCCCTTTGACAATTTTTCTTTTCCATCAACATTTCAGAGCTAGCTGAGCAGCACCATGTCACGATTAACGAGTTTTTCCTTGGCATTTTTAGCGCACATTCAGGAAGTTGATGAAGCATATGAATAATATACTTGATTTACACATGAATGACAGAGTAGAACATTTTGGACTTGGTGTATGTGTGTTATTAAAGAAGCTTCTGTGGTCTGTATTTGCAGCCATTGGTACAGATTTAACAGGTTATGCTATATAAATATAGACACATTCCTGTGGGAAAAAATCCTAGTTACAATATTATAAGCTGTTTTTGTCCTTCACATCTCATTTAAAACTTGTTGACTCAAGACTACTTCTTCCTCCAAAAAACTAGCAATGAGGCCTTTGAGGACTGTAAAAGCAGACTTCATAAGATGTTTCTCGATCTACAACAATAATTTTCTAAAAATCAAATTAATGTAGTCTCTTACATAAACCCATTCATGTTTACCATCTTTGCTTTTGATGTATCTTCAGTTACTTTTGTGCCACTCCCATGATATTCCAACTTAACCTCATCAACACTGAAACCTTTCCAATGCATACAGTTTTCAAAAGTACACGAATGGGTCTCTCTCTCTCTCTCTCTCTCTCTCTCTCTCTCT